>CAUYLG010048009.1:0-44915 GCA_963573385.1 Cacajao melanocephalus | reverse complement strand
TTCTGATTTCGGGTGTTCTCAGCCTTTTTGCACTGGTTTCTTCCCATTTTTGTGGATTTATCCACCTGTCGTCTTTGTAATTGCCGACTTTCAGATTGGGTCTGAGTGGACATCTGGCTTGTTGGTTATGAAGTTTTTTCTGTTTCTTAGTTTTACTTCAGTGGACACCCCTTCCCCACAGAGCTAGGCCTTCCCGGGTTCAGTTGTGCTTACTGTGAAACTCTCAGTCCTCAGTGCTTCCAATTGCTGTTCTCCTTGTGGGGATGGGACCAGCCGAGCCTGACTCAAAGGGCACCCTGTCCCGTATACTCCGCAATGAGAAGCGCCGCACTGCACCGGGGCACCGGCAAACACAGCCTCACCGCACCGCACCGGCCAAAAGAGTCATGCTGGCAACCCATGTGGCTCCTCTGCTGGGTAGCTTCCAGTTTGTGGGCAACAGAAATTTGTCTGAAATTGTGGCGTCCACTCGCTCTCTGTACTTTCACTGGGAGCTACAATCCTGAGCTGTTGCTAATCAGCCATCTTGGATCTCTCCCGAATCACTTGTTCTTTTTCTTTTTCTCATGATATAATGCTAGGCTGTTTATTTCAAATCTTTCTTTTTCATCACGTGGGTGCTTATTGCTATAAATGTCCATTTTAGAACTGCTTTTGCTGCATCCCATAAGTTTTAATATGTTTTGCTCCTTTTCCTTTGTTTCAAGATTTTTAAAATTTCTTTTTACCCCACGGCAGGGCTCTCAGGCTGGTATCAACTCTGCACTCCCCTGGGACAGAGTTCCCTGAGGGAGAGGCAGGCCACCATTTTTGCTGTCCCACAGCCCTCGCCACTCTTGCTTCAGACTCTGGAGGGAACATGGTGATTAGGGACTGGCATGGACCCCCAGCAAGCACAGCCACCCAGTGTAAGAGTGGCTAGACTGTTCATAGAGGTCCCCATCCCCACTTCTCACTGGATGGGACTGGGACTCCAGTACAACTACCTTGCCCCCACCTGAACACTGCAGTTGGAGTTGGCTTTACATTTGTCTGAAGAGGAAATGCCAGTGGCAGCGTCAATTGACAATCCATCTGCCATTGCAGCTGCAGTGGTACTTCCCTAACTACCCTCGGGCTGGGGTAGGAACGAAGGGCCTAGTTGATATGCTGGCACCTCCAGCCACCACATGAAGAGGAGTCCAGTCTCTCTTTCCTGTGAGTCCCCACCCCCAATTCTTCACCAGGCAGGGCCCCCAGCTTAGGACTGCAGATGAATCACCTCGTACATAGCTAAGCACACTCACTGGAAGTGGCTCTGAGTTTCCCTGGGGACGGGCTCGGAGGTGCAACCAAAAGCCCCTCCCCCACAGCCACAGCAGTGGTCGTGCTCCTGCTGCCCTTGGTCTGGGGAGTAAACAAAGAGCCTGAGGGCTTTACCTGCATCTGCAGCATGCCACAGTGACCATACAGAGAGGAATCCAGTCTCTCTTCCCTGTGAGCCCTCAACCTGCCATGTCTCAACAACTGAAGTCCCCAGCTCTGGTCAGCAGCTTAGCTGCCACACCACCTGGCTGAACATTCTAAGTGGTAGCAGCTCTGCATTTCTCTGAAGTGGAGCTCCCAGAAGCCCCTCTGCCAGTACCAGTGTAGTGGTACTGCCCTTGCTGCCCTCAGACTGGGGAAGGAACAAAGACCTTGAGTACTTTAACTATACCTCCAGCAAGCCACAGATGCTCTAAGGAGAAGAGGCCAGTCTGTCTCCCTGAGTCCTACCCACCCACCTGCGCATCAGCAGGCAGGGCTCCCCTGATGTGGGCTCATAGCACAGCTGCCCCATCCCAGACCAGTTGCACTGATTGATTGCAGCTCTGCATCTCTCTGGCGTGGAGCCCCAAGAGACAAGCAAAAGACCCTCTGCCACAGCCACTTCTAAGTTTCCTTCCCCTGCTGCTTGCAAGCTGAGAGGGAACATAAAACCTGACATCACCCCAGAACTGCAGTATACAGCTTTGGAGTGCTAAGCCATGATCTGCAGCCAGCATTCAAGTGGGAAAGGAACAACAATTTCAGAGTATTGAGAGGGAGCATGGCTGCAATCATGAGGAAATACAGAGGAGCCATGTGACTGAGCAAGAGCATATCTACTGGCCATTATGCTTAAGTGTCACCTACTGGATTACAGCCCAAAACATCAACACCAAAAATACTTTGCTCGGAAGGATGGAGGCAGCAAACCACATTGCCATGTAGGTACCTGTGCAACAATCCTGCATCATCTGCACATGACCCCAGAACCTAAAGTACAATAAAAATAAAACTGAAAAAAATATACTTTGCTAATATAACCCCCCTGTTAAACCAAGGACAATAATTCAGCTATAAATAAAGATCCAGCACAAAGCCTAGGCTCTCTGAAAACATCTAGAAAAGAAGATCTACTGACTCTACTCAATTTACACCATAGTTAAAGAAACATCAGCCCAAACAGATGAGAAAGAACCAGTGCAAAAATTCTGGAAACTCCAAAAGCCAGAGTGTCTTCTGTCCTCCAAATGATTGCACTAGTTCCCCAGTAGGTGTTCTTAACGGGTTGAAATGACCAAAATGACAGAAACAGAATTCAGAATATGGATAGGAAAAAAGATAATCGAGATTCAGGAGAATGACGAAACCCAATCCAAGGAATCTAAGAATCACAATAAGAGCGTGCAGGAGCTGATAGACAATATAACCATCATAAAAAAAAAATGAAGCTGACCTGATAGAGCTGAAAAATATGCTATACAAATTTCACAGTTTAATCACTAATATTAACAACAGAATATATAAAGCAATGGAAAGATCTCAGAGCTTGAAGACTGACTCTCTGAAATAACTCAGTCAGACAGAAATTTTAAGAAAATGAATAAAAGGGAAAAAACAAAATCTCCAAGAAATATGGAATTATGGAAAGAGAACAAATATATAACTTATTGGCATCCCTGAAAAAGATGGTGAGAAAGGAAGCAACTTGGAAACATATTTCAGGATATCATCCATGAATACTTCCCCAACCTTGCTACAGAGGTCAACAGTCAAATTCAGGAAATGCAGAGAACACATGCAAAATATTAACAAGAAGACCATCCCCAAAACATATAATCATCAGATCCTCCAAGGTCCAAATGAAAGAAAAAAATGTTAAAGGCAGCTGAAGAGAAGGGATAAGTCACCTACAAAGGGAACCCCATTAGGCTGACAGTGGATCTTTCAACAGAGACCCTACAACCCAGAAGAGATTGGGGACCTATAGTCAGCATTGCTAAGGAAAAAAAATTCCAACCAAGTATTTCATATCCAGCCAAACTAAACTTCATAAGTGGAGGAGAAATAAGATCCTTTTCAGACCAGCAAATGCTGAGGGAATTTATTACCATGAGACATATCTTAAAGAAGAGGTCCTGAAAAGAGCACCAAATATGGAAAGGAAAGACTGTTACTAGCAACTACAAAAACACAGGTATACAGAGCACTGACACTGTAAGGCAACCATACAAACAAAGCTGCATAATAACTAGCTAACAACAGGATGTCAGGATTGAACCCACACATATCAACAGTAATCTTGAATGTGAATGGGTTAAATGCCCCAATTAAAAGACATAGGGTGATGGGCACATGTTCTTAGGCTCTCCTGAGGGCTATTTCATGGGGAAAAAAAAGCATAGAGTGGCAAGCTGGGTAAAGAACCAGGACCCAAAGATACGCTGTCTTTCTTCAAGAGTCTTATCTCACATGTTAGGCTCGAAATAAAGGGATGGAGAAAAATCTATCAAGCAAACAGAAAACAGAAAAAAGCAAGGGTTGCAATCCAAATTTCAGACTTTAAATCATGAAAGATCAAAAAAGACAAAGAAGGACATTACAGAATGGTAAAGGGTTCAATTCAGCAAGAAGACCTAACTATCCTAAATATATGCACCCAACACAAAAGAACCTGGATTCATAAAGCAGGCTCTTAGAGACCTATGAAGAAACTTAGATTCCTAAGCAATAATAGTGGGAGATTTCAACATCCCACTGACAGTATTAGACACATCATTTAGTCAGAAAATTAACCAAAATATTCAGGGCTCAACATTTGACCAAATGGACCTAAAAGACATTTACAGATCTCTCCACCCCAAACCAACATAATATAATTTCTTCTCATTGCCAAATGGCATACACTCTAAAATCAACCACACAATCAGACATAAAACAGTACTCATCAAATTAAAAAAATTCAAAATCATACCAACCACACTCTTGGACCATGGCAAAAAACAGAAGTCAATACTGAGAAAATCACTCTAAACCATACAATTACATAGAAACTAAACAACCTGCACTGGAGTGACTTTTAGATAAACAATGAAATTAAGGCAGAAATCAAGAAATTCTTGGAAACTAATGAGAACAAAGATACAACATACCAGAATCTCTGGACACAGCTAAGGCAGTGTTTGGAGGAAAGTGTATAGCACTAAATTTTCACATCCAAAAGTTATAAAGATCTCAAATTAACAACTAAACATCAAAACTAGAACAACTAGAGAAGCAAGAGCAAACCAAACCCAAAGCTAGCAGAAGACAAGAAATAACCAAAAGCAAAACTGAACTGAAGGAAAATAAGACATAAAAAATCATACAAAAGATAAATAAATCTAGGAGTTGGCTTTTTGAAAAAATTAATAAGATAGACCACTAACTAGACTAATAAAGAAAAAAAAAACAGAGAAGACTCAAATAGAAATGACAAAGAAGACATTACTACCAACCCCACAGAAATAGAAATAACCGTCGGAGACTAGTATGAAAACCGCTGTGCATGCAAACTAGAAAATCTAGAAGAAATAAATAAATTCCCGGACACATACAACCTCTGAAGACTGAACCAGGAAGAAATTGAATTCCCAAATAGACCAATAAAATGTTCCAAAATAGAATCAGTAATAAAACATATATCAACCAATAAAAGTTCAGGACCAGATGAATTCACAGCTGAATTCTACCAGATATATAAAGAAGAGCTGGTATCATTCCTGCTGAAACTGTTCCAAAAAAATTAAGGAGGAGAGACTTCCTTCCAACCCATTCTACAAGGCCAGCATCATCCTGATACCAAAACCAGGCAGAAAAGCAACAACAAAAAAGAAAATGTCAGGCCAGTATCCTTGATAAACATTGATGCAAAAATCCTCAACAAAATAGGAACAAATGGAATCTGGCAGCACATCAAAAGTGAACCCACCATGATCAAGTAGGCTTTACCCCTAGGATGAATCACATTTATTGTTTTGTGTATATTGAACCAACCTTTTGATGGAGGTTGTAATGCAATCTTGGCTCACTGCAACCTACATTGAAAGGTTGGTTCAATATACACAAAACAAATAAATGTGACTCATCACACAGACAGAGCTATAGATAAAAACCACATGGCTATCTCAATAGATGTAGAAAAGGCTTTTTAATAAAATACAACATCCATTAATGATAAAAATCCTCAATAAGCTGGGCATTGAAAAAATATACTTCAAAATAATAAGAACCATCTATGACAAACCCATAGCCAACATCATACTGACTGGGCAATAGCTGGAAGCATTCACATTGAAAACTGGCATAATATGAGGATGCCCCCTTTCACCACTCTGATTTTCAACATGGTATTGCAAGTCCTGGCCAGAGCAATCAGACAAGAGAAAGAAATAAAAAGCATCCAAATAAAAAGAGAGGAATTCAAAATTATCCCTATTTGTAGACTACATGATTCTATATCTAGAAATCCCCATAGCCTCTGCACAAAATTTCCTTGAGCAATAAACAATTTCAACAATGTTTCAGAGTTCAAAATCAATGTATGAAGATTAGTACCATTTTTAGACACTAACAGCAACCAAGGTGAGAGCCAAATCAGGAATGCAAGTCCATTCACAGATGCCACACACACAAAAAAAAATCTAGAAATACTGTTAACATGGAGGTGACATATTTCTACAGTGAGAATTACAAAACACTGCTCAAAAAAATCAGTGATGACACAAACAAATGGAAAAACATTTTATGCTTGTGGATAGGAAAAATCAATATCATTAAAATGGCCAAACTGTCCAAAGCAATTTACAGATTCAATGCTATTCCCATCAAACTACCAATGACATTCTTCACATAATTAGAAAAAAAAACTTTAAAAAATTCATATGGAATGAAAAAAGAGCTCAAATAGCCAAGGCAATCCTAAACAAAAATAACAAAGCTGAAGGCATCAGGCTACCTGACTTCAAATTATGTTACAGGGCTATAGTAATCAAAACAACATGGTATTGCTACAAAAACAGACACATGGGCCAATGGAACAGAATAGAAAGCCCAGAAATAAGGCTGCATACCTACACATGTGATCTTCAATAAAGCTGACAAAAACAAGCAAGGAAAAGAATTCCCTATTCAATAATTGGTGCTGGGATAACTGGCTATCCATATGCAAGAGATTGAAACTTGACCCCTTCCTTATACCATATAAAAAAATCAACTTCAGATGGATTAAATACTCAAATGTAAAATGTAAAACTATAAAAACCCTGGAAGATAACCTAGGAAATACCACTGTGGACATAGGTATAGGCAAAGATTTCATGATGAGGATGCCAAAAGTAATTGCAACAAAAACAAAAATTGACAAATAGGATCTAATTAAAGAGCTAATTAAACTAAAGAGCTTCTGCACAGCAAAAGAAACTATCAAGAGTAAATAGACAACCTACAGAATGGGAGAAAATATTTACTATTCAGAATCTATAAGGAAATATCTACTATCCAGAATGTATAAGGAACTTAAATTTAGAAGCAAAAAATAACCCATCAAAAGTGAACAAAGGACATGCTCAGACACTTTTCTCTCTCTCACTCCCTCTCTATCTCTTTCTCTCTCTTTGGAGACAGGGTCTTTCTCTATCTCCCAGGCTGGAGTACAGTTGCACAATCTTCGCTCACTGCAACCTCCCCCTTCTGGCTTCAAGCCATCCTCCCATCTCTGCTTCCAGAGTAGCTGAGATCACAGCCGCATGTCACCACATTGAGCTCATTTTTGTATTTTTGGTGGAGACGGAGTTTTGCCATGTTGCCCAGGCTCATCTCAAACTTCTGAGATTAAATGATCCACTTGCCTCAGCCCCGCCAAAATTCTGGGTTTATAGGTGTAAGCCACTGTGCCTGGCTAACAGATACTTTTCAAAAGAAGACATATGTGGCCAAGAAGCATATGAAAAACTGCTCAACATCACTGGTTATTAGAGAAGTGCAAATCAAAACCACAACAAGATACCATCTCACACCAGTCAAAATGGCTATTACCAAAAATTAAGAGAAAAATTACAGATGCAGGCATGATTACAGAGAAAAGGGAATGCTTATGAACTGCTGGTGGGAGTGTATATTAGTTCAGCCATTGTGGACAACAGTGTGGCAAATCCTCAAAAACTTAAAACAGAATTACCATTCTACCCAGCAATTCCACTACTGGGTATATACCTGAAAGCATATAAGTTGTTCTATTATTAAAAATACATGCATGCATATGTTCATTGCAGCACCACTCACAACAGGAAAGACATGGAATCAACCTAAATAACCATTAACAGTAGAGTGTATAAAGAAAATGTATTACAAATACACCATGGCATACTGCACAGTCATCAAAAAGAATGAGATCATGTTCTTTGCAGCAACATGGGTGGAGCTGGAGGCCATTATCCTAAGTGAACTAACAGAGGAACAGAAAATCAAATACCTCATGCTCTTACTTGTAAGTGAGAGCAAAACAACAAGAACACATGGACACTAAGAGGGGAACAACAGACATTGGGTGCTACTTGAGGGAAGAGGGTTGGAGGAGGGAGAAGATCAGGAAAAACACCTGTTGGGTACTATGCTAATTACCTGTGACATGCAGTTTATCGATACAACAAACCCGCCTTCTGTCATGATGATTTGAGTTTCATCTATGCTGGCTTTAGTATTTGGTAGCATTTAATTTTGTTTTTATATTTACCACTTGAACTTGATTCTGTGTTTGCCAAGCAAACTAAATGGAGGATCTAAATGGAAGGTCTCAGCTCAGGAAGCTTCTGTCTTGTCATACTAATTAGCACATGCCTGAATCTGACTGGACAGCCCAGGGCAGAGTGAGTCAATGATGGCTAATCTACCCTGTGCTTCTTGTAGGAACTGTTTATAACCACAGGTGCCCATTACAGTGTGAGTGTCTGGTTGCGGGGACTTCAACCCTTAGGTCCTCTAGACTAAAGGCCTGATTTCAGGATATGTTGGGGTGCTCTGACAAGTCATTTTAGTAATTCTGTAGATCCTATTCAAACTTTATTAAGCTGCCAAGCACCCACTGGCTCCCATAAGCCCTGAGTGCCCCGAATTAGTTTCATAGAATGTGAGGCAATCAGAGAGCATCTTAATGCCTCCATGGTGAGTGCAAGTACACTGCTTTCCTCTTATTTTGGTTGAATTTGTGCATGCTTTTCTTGCTATGTGTTTTAAGCTTTTTGGTATATATTACCAAAATAATGGGGCTCCATCTTTCACTTTTTCAGGTGCTCCTGGGGGCAATGAATCATTAAAAAAAGCCCAGGAAAGATAATAAAGTCTGAAAATTTCATCTGTCTTTTATATAACTTAAGTCTAGAAAGCCTTACCAATCAATGGGCTCCCAGTGAACCAGTGAGCCAAAAGCATGCCTCGAAAACTTCAGTTGTCTTCCTACAATGCCTGGAAATTATACTGCTAATAGCTGAGGTTCATAGGATGAAAGATGCAGAGTGATTTCCTTGAGTGACAACTGTCTAGGACACATCTTTACTCTAGTGTCTGATAGGCATCTCAATCTTTTAATGCTTAAAATAGAACTTTTGGTTCCTTTCTCACTCCATACCTGCACATTATTCATAGCTCTATTTCTAATCAAATGGCCCAAACGCTAGCAGTTACCTTCTTCTATCCACATCCAACCTGTTGGTAATTCCTGTGGATATATTGCTACATGTATTTGAAATCTGACTACTTCTTATCATTTGCACTGCAACTGTAATCCAGAACATTATTATTTCTCCTGAATTACAGCAGCAGCCTCATAAGCCTCCTACTTTGCCCCATGCTTATTTCTTTCTAGTAGCATCCTGTAACAAGTAGAATAAGATAGAGTCTTCACCATGGCTTGCAAAAACTCTTCACAATCTAGCCTCTGCCTACCTCTCCGACCTTATCTCTTACTACCCTTACCAGTCACCCTAGCTTTCCTTAAATGTACCAAGCTTGTTTCAGCCTCAGGGACTTGGATTAACCTGTTTCCTTTTCCAGGAAGCCTTATTCCCTGAATTCTTACACAACTGCTGTCTTCTCATCATTCCAGGTGGAGTTCAAATATCTTCAACTTAGAGAGACCTGCCTTGTCTATCCTAGCTGAAATAGTCTTCTACCCATTACTCTATCTCATAATTATGTTTCTTTTTGTCTTAGCACTCATTACTGTCAGCAATTTTATTACTATATATTTGCACATTTATATTTGGTCTTTATTAACTAGACTATAATCTTCATGAGGGCAGAAACTGTATGGTCTCTAGTGATAAAAATAATACTGGCTTAGGGAAAGAAGCCAAACTTTACCAAAGAGTGGCATTAGTTTTTATAACCATGTAGAGAATGTGTATCAACTACTCCTTGGCTTTGGGAGCCAAGACACATATAGTCATCTGGGAGCGGTGAAGGTATGCAGAAAAAATGCGAGACAGCTGAAAACAAAAAGGAAGCCATCTTTGAAGGCTTTGTTCATTCCAAGGAAAAGGGCAATATCTGGATGGGTCGAGGGCAACTTACACAGCGTAGCCTAGAACCAGCAGAGGCAACTTGGAGAAGTAGAAAACACAATGGACAAACCAAAAAAAAAAAAGATTTAAACACCATTCAGGGCAAGTGATTGAACGCATCATAAAATAATGCCAAATCAAATCTGCCTGGCAGCTGATTCTAGCATCCATTTCAGTAATATACGTCGTGATTATGTACATAGCTTACCTTCATTGGCATTTTTTTCCCTGTAGGCCCCCACGCTCCATTAAAAAACAAACCCTATTACATATATATTTTTTACATAAGGGTTAAAAACTATATGTTAAATGAAGTATCATACCACAAATAAACAATAAAATGAATATAAAATGAAAAAGAATCAATAGATTCATAGAACCATAATTAACAGAATCATAACAGATTTATTTTCAATTTGTGTAAATGTCCATAGAGAATTATACTTTCATTTTACTTTTTAATTTTCATCTTTAATAACTGTGAAATCAGTTTTTAGACAGAGCTTTTGTCTAAAAGATGGAGTTTGTCTATAGACTAATTTCATTAAGAAAATTTCTTTCAACTTTAGCTTTCATTATTTGTAAAATGAGAGAGTAATATCAAGTAATTTAAAAAAACCACATATCTCTTTCAATTTCTTACATAAATGTCTTTTTGTTGTTGTTGTTGAGACAGAGTCTTGCTTGTTTGCTCAGGCTGGAGTGTAGTGGCACGATCTCATCTCTCTGCAGCCTCCACTTCCCAGGTTCAAGTGATTCTCCTGCCACAGCCTCCAGAGTAGCTGGGACCACAGGCCCATGCCACTGTGCCTGGCTAAATTTTATATTTTTAGTAGAGACAGGATTTCACCATGTTGGCCAGGCCAGTCTTGAACTCCTGACCTCAAGTGATCTGCCCATCTCAGCCTCGGAAAGCGCTGGGATTACAGACATGAGTCACCATGCCCAATCCATAAATGCCTTTTTAAAAATCCTTCAACACGTACAAATAACTCCTAAAGAAAGGTATAACTACACGAATGTTTAGTGTGGCTTATAATTCATATTTAAAGATACCAACAAGTTATCACCTTGATTTAGGATTAGTAAAAAAAAAAAAAAAGGATATTAACAAGGGAGATGCCATATTATAATAAATGCTTCTGAACTGAAATACAGACTCACTTGAGCTTTGCTCACTTTCGTTTTGAGAGAAAACAAGAGTGAGTGAGTAAGGAGAGATGCATGTGTGCTTTATGAAGAAAATGGCTTTTGTAAATGGCTCAGTAGTATTATGTAGGCTGACTTGCATTTCCTGGTGCCTCTGGCAGACGTGGGAAAGCGCATTCTTCCACACAGGCTTTCTTGGAGTAAAATGTCCCTGGAGAGTTAGCTTCCTGCTTCATCATTTATAGTACCTGTTTTACCTACTAATCTATACCTCGCAGAACTATTGAGAGGCGTAGCTAGTAAAAATGGTCATAAAGCACTTGGCAAAATCACAACAACTATAAAAATGAATAAATGCAAATGTGGTAAGGCTTGTCTTTCTGGTATGTCCATCCAGGAAGTCTTTGTGCATGAAATGATATAGTGACTCAAATGTTAATTTTTTTTTTTTTTATGTTTTCACAAACGGAGTAGTTAAGCCAGCTAGTTTGCTGGAGTGAGTTGTTTCTAACTCAATAGTAGGCCACTTGATTTAAAACCTTGCTGCTAATTCTAGTATTAGGCCTCTCCTCATGAATTCCTGTATACATTATGTAATAATTACTACCTGCTTATTCAAAGAGGAAGTACAACATGTTTGTGTTAAAAATCATATAGGCATATAAATGGGTTGTAATCAATGACTGTACCTACATCATCACAGAATCAGAATTAGCAGCACCTATTTGGTGGTTTTATTAAGTAACCATAGGGAGAACACAGTATAATTGCTATGCATAGTACACATAATAATGTTATATGATCCTGACCCACAGCTCAGTCCAAGAGGGAAGTGAAGGGAAGGCCCAGGAGACAGCTGTGTAGCAGGCAGAAAGAAGACACTCCACACTGAGGCAGAAACTTTATTAAGTCACATGCGGATGGTCAGGCTATATCATGGGTCCAAAATCCTCTTTCCTGTTACAGCCAAGCACAGCTGGCCTGATTGGCAGTCTCAAGAAGAAGGGAGGAAACTACCGGAATTGTTCACAGTGAATGAGGAAAGTCAGGTGAGACAGCATCCTTTTTACAAAGGAAACATGTAAGTTCTCACCAAGCTAAGACCTTGATCAGCTTCACAGACCTGCCATTCTGCTATTCCTTCCTTCCCGGAGAAGATTACAAGTGAAAATGTTCTTACCAGACCATTTTTTTGGGAAAGTCTTACTTGCCTAAGACTTGGATCTGTGTCATCAGAAACAACAGCAGAAAGAAAGATGTTGTCCATACTTTTAAAGCCCAGAAGAACTCAGTCCTTGTTTATTTTTATCTTGTAATTTGCGATAGTAAGATATCGGGAGAAGTTGTCATCTATTCTGGAGTTTCAAATCTCTGTTTATCATTCATAGGAACTTCTGCTGTGGAATTATACCGTTTGACCTGGTATTTGACTGAATTCTATTTGCTGGAATGTTGCATTTTTTCCCTTCTAGAATCCATCATATACAAATGCATGTAATATTTGCCTAGTTATTTTCTCCATATTTTAGGAAAGCGGAACTTGGCACATAGCAATTTGTTTTGATAATCTCTCTATTTACATTAGGATTAGGGTTGCTTATAAGGGTGGCTGATTTTGCTGAACTGTTAGCATCATGTTAGATGATCACTTATGTTTCCTTTCAGTAAATTCTAATGACATTGCTCATTGGATGCGATTACTCATTCTCCTGAGAGTATTACATGGGTGTGAGCAGAGCTGCCGTAAAAGGAAGATTGTATTTATGTGGAGTATCTTGTGGGTGGGGTTAGGAAATTCTTTCCCATGCAATGGCACAGGGTTACACAAACACAGCACTCTTTCTTGAAGTCCGAGTGAGAATCCTCAAAGAATCTCTGAAGAAAATTTAACTCTGATTCCCATCTGTTGGTGACACTCAGCCTCAACTATTCTTTGTTCTGAACTCCAAGTTCTACAATGTCTGACAGAGTAAGGAACAAAGATAAGGGAGAACAAACAGAAACTGGCCAGAGGTAAGAAAATTTATTTATAATTTTTGGCAAATCACCTGAAAAATGTAGAAGAAGATCTTTTGCTGTCCTGTATTATTTTTGAGAATTTTACTGTCTTTTCTTACTAAAAGTTTAACAGCAAGAGAAACAAATACCATTTACTCCTTGAATTTTAGAAATATTTGGATATGTTCAGATTTGGTAGTAAAGATGTCAAAATTTATGTGGGTTCTTTTGTATACAAACTGGAAGACAAATTTTTATTAAATTGGCTTTTAAATCAACATAGAATGCTAACTCTATAAGCTATGAGGTGTGAATCAACTTAGAGAGACATACTTTCAGGGAAGATATTGGTCCCGAATCCTCACCTCCATCTTCTCTTTATTTTAAAAGTATTTCATATGTCTTGTTGAGGGAGACTTTACCTTCAGATTCAAATTCATGATATTACTGCTAAGTATAAAAAGGACAACATACCAGGAGAATGTTGTCCTTAGCAACACTATCTCAGTCAATATTAAGAGGCAGGTCCTGATGAAATAATTTAAAGATAGTTCCTAAGGCCTTCAATAAATTTGACTTGTTAAATGCTTTATAACTTTTCTTTTATAATAAATGGAGATGGTTATACTATTAATACATTTCACCTAAGTATAGTAATAAGAGGTTGTACAGAGTTAGAATCTAGGAAAGAAATGCCTGACTTGGATACATGTTGACTACAACTCATGAGATGGTTACCTCAAAAAGTTCATTTCTAAGTTAATTGCTTGGAACTCAAAATCTTGATATATACTGGTGAGACTCATGAGTCCAGTTAAGTTATATTGAACCTGAGCATTATTAATAGTATTATTTTTAAAATACCATTCTAGAGTTTATAATAATGTTTATCATTTCACATTCAGAATGGAAAGGAGCTGTGAACTTTAGTAGTCCTGGGTATCAGTAACTCTTCACTCTGTCTAAGGCATATTACTGCACTGATTCAATGAATAAGTGGCTGGGGGTTGGGAAACCAGGGATTACCTTTCCAGACGTCGTACTACACTGGAAAGCAGGGCAGTTCGCTCACTAAAAGTCCTGAACTTGGGTTTCTCCATACTGTTAATGTATAAGTCAGGGACTTTTTGGACATGGCTTGAGGAAGGTAGACGTTATTAGGTGGATAAAAAGTTGCAATTAGTCCATTTTACACGATATCATAGTCAGAACTAAGTAATCATTCATTATAGTCTGATCAAAACTTTCATGAAAATCAACTAAAAATTTGGAGTTAAGTATTTTAAAATGTTTACAGTGCATTAAAGAGCAGGCAATCAAGTGGGGGAATATTTAGGGGTGGGGGATGGGGGACAAATAAAAGTAGTCACAAGAGCCACCTTTCATCTTTAGGGATTTTCCTAAGCGGGATGAAGTTGAGCATCTGTTATTATGATCTTATTGGACTTGAGACCCTTCCTCATGTGGGAAATCCAATAGGATACTCTTCATAAAGCTGATACCCAAAGGTATTCAAGGAAAATGGTCTCAAACAATGGAGCAGACTTAAGGGAAAAAAGCTTCCCAGAGGATTCATAGCTATAAACCAGATCTCACATGAATGGTCTGAAGAATTTAAGCTGAGAATTTAGTATTAAATGGTTCTGAATTGCTAGTGATCCCAGGCATCTACCATCAATAAATGAATATCTTCTCTGGAGAACTCATTTTCATTTCAGCTCTCACTCAATTTCTATATATAAAGTTCCAAGGATCACGTAACATAAAAACAAATCACATACATAGAAGAAAACATGGGACCGTAAATAAGAACAAGGAGGAAAAAGATCAGATAGTAGAAGCAGACCCACAAATGCGTCAGATATTGAAATTTTTAGAAATAGAATTTAAAGTATGTATATTAAATATTTTAAATAAATTAAACAGAGGCTGAAAATACGAGTTAAGAGAATACAGATTTAGAAAATAACCAAACAGAACTTTAGAAATAAAAATAATATAAATATAAAACTAAATGGATGACTTTAACAGAAAATGAGACAAAGCTGAAGAAAGAATTAGTGAACAGGAGAATATTTTTGAAATTATCCAGAATACAGCCTAGAGAGATAAGGAGAGAGATAACTATGAAAGAGACTTTTGACAAACGTGGATGGTTTTATAATATATGTATTACCAGAGTCCCAGAAGGAATGGAAAGAAAGGAGTCCAGAATTTTTCAGAACTGATGAAAGTCACCAATCCAGAGTCAAAAAAATCAAAGAAACCAAGAAAAATGGATGAATAAAAATCTACACTTAGATACTTCACAGTGAAACTATAGTAAATGAAAGACAAAAAGAAAAATTATAAATGCAGTCAGAGAGAAAAAAACAGATGACATTTCAAGATTACTGTCAAAGTTTCAGTTGTTACTAAGGAACCTAGAAGACAGTGTAATGCAATTGATAATATGCAGAAGGAAATAATAGTAAACTTTGAATTCTTCATCAGTGAAAATATTTTTCAAGAACGAGAGATAAATAAATATATTCTAACTCAAACAAAAAGGGAAAGAGTTTTAGGCAGAAGGAAAGTGATCCTAGATGGAAGATCTAAGATGAAAATACAAAACAAGGGCAAAGTAAATGTAAGATTCTGAGTAAATCTAAACAAACATGGACTGTATAAAACAACATTCATAGTGTATTTTTGAAGGTGATTTTAGTTTTGAAGGGGGTTTTAAGAGGTCCTTGTATTGTTTGAGAGACGGTGGATATAGTTAAAAACTCTGGCTTTGATCAGTTAAAATGTCCCTATTAAAATTTCTAGGATAACTCCTAAATGAATAGAAACAGAGTAAATAACTTCCAAACTATAAGAGTTGGGGGCAGAAATGGAAGCATATATAATAATGCTAAAGAATGCAAAAGTGAAAGAAAAACATAGATTGGGGAAATAAGTGGGAAGTACAAAAGTAGATGGCAGAAATAGATTTAAATTTATCAGCATTTCTCTCTCTCCCCCCCCCCCTTTTTTTTTTTTTTTTTTGAGACAGTGTCTCACTCTGTCAACCAGGCTAGAGTGCAGTAGCATGATCTTGGCTCACTGCAACCTCTGTCTCCCAGGTTCAAGTGATTCTGAAGCCTCAGCCTCTTGAGTAGCTGGGACTACAGGCATGCACCACCCAGCATACCCAGCTAATTTTTGTATTTTTAGTAGAGACAGGGTTTCACCATGTTGGCCATGCTAACTCCTGGCCTCAACTAATCCACCCGCCTTAGCCTCCCAAAGTGATGGGATTACAGGCGTGAACCACTGCACCCAGCCTAAATTTATCAACAATTTTAATACATTTGAATTGTCTGAAAGCTTGATGTAGGAGCCAAAGATGATGAGACTAGATTAAAAATCAAGATTAAAAATTTTAGATGAATTTGAAATACGATGGTTTAGAAAGTTTGAATGTAAAAGGATGAAAAGAGATAGCCTAACAACAGGCAAATACTACTCAGAAGAAAACTGTTTAGACTCATAATGATGAATGGTTTTATTTACCAGGAAGATACAGAAATTATAAACTGTTATGTATGTTATTACACAGCCTCAAACTGTGTAAGGCAGAACCTGAAAGAACTATAGGATGACATAGAATAATCTACCATCCTGTTAAGATATTTAAACTCATCTCTCCAATTAACTGAATTATGTCAAGCAGATGCAAATTCAGTAATAGAAGATGTCAACAACATAATCATTATATTTCATCATGGACATATATTTAGCACACTGTACCCCAAAGCTGCAGAATATATATTCTTTACAAACCACACACAACATTTAAGTTTCAAAACATTACAAAAATTAATAACTTATAGACCATGTTCTTTGACCGGTATGGTCCTGAAAACTGTTAATACCAATTGTCAGGTGGGAAATATGATTGCTGAAATATGATCTTGGGAAGATTTAAGACTAATTTAAAGGTTTGCCCTACGTACACTTCTCTATCGGTCATATGGGAAGTTCTATATGAAATGAGTATTACTAAAGTTATACCTTTGATTTCATTAAACCTATTACCAAGATAAGTATATACTATTTTTTTCTAATTTTTAAAGACTTCATACATGTAAATCATGTACATCTATGTTTCTATCTCTTTTACTTCAGTAACATTAGAACAGATAAATCTCTTCATTATGGTCAGTCTAAAAGCTGGCTTAAAAAGATTTGCTTAGGGATGTGAATGTGTAGTATTTCTCTTGATATACTTAACATAAATAAAACAACAATTTTATATTATGCAAGGGTATGACTGTCATTTAAAAAAATCCCAACAATGAATGAGGTTAACAACTGTATTACTATCTCCTCACTCTAGATAAAAAAGTCCTCAACGTGGTCACCCCAAGTAGGGTTCCTTTCTTTGGAAATAATTAATTAAAATGAAAGGAGAAGTTTGAGAAATTCAGTAACACTTGGGGCAGAAGTGGCTTTTAGTTCACAGAACTTTTTTCCAAGGCTTTGCAGTATGGTCACTTAGGGAGACAAATCTTTATTTGGGAAAAGAAATCTTATGTTGTATAGTTTGTCTAACTGTGAAACTGAAATTCATAGAATAATTTCTCAAAAGATAATATCAATTCGTAGCACTGTTTTTACTTGAACATCACACTGCTCACGTGATATACAAGTAATAATTCCCATTTTACAAATGTAGGAAGCGAGAAACTGAAGTGTCTCCAAGTCAAGCTATGACAACACTTTATGATAAACACGTTTTTTTTTTTTTTTTTTTTTTTTTTGGTTTCCCAGTTATGGCCCGTCCTCATTTTTGACTAATAGACCCATGGTTATACAATATTTCTCATTTTGTTGACCAAGTAGTACCCAATTTTGGCAAGAAAGTTTAAGGTTGTATAACTGACTGTAACTTCAGATTCTTTAAGTTTTTTAATTCTTGAGACTCCTTTTCTGACTTTTATGTCTCATGACTCACACAACATTCACACCACATTTGGTTTCCTCTCATCATCTTAACTTCTGCATGAATAAAGTCTGAAGTAACCACCTTTTGGAAGAAACACTGTGGCTATGTGTCGAGGATGGCAGTGTTAGCTGGTAGAAGGCCTTCTCCGGAAGAGCTCTGTGTAAGAGCCTGGCCTTCCACAATCATTTGAATGCCCATCATAAGACTTTTTCTACCTGTCTTCTCAGTAGATCCTAGATATGAGACAGCAGAGGAGGGAGACAGGCAGTATGAGGTAGAAGTGAGTGATCAGCATCAGATATACCTGGTCTGAACTGCAGGTTTGCCGTTACTCCCTGGTTGCTTCATCTGTAAAATGCTGATGAAAGTACCTATCACACAGCTATGGCAAGTACTGGTGAGAGCGCGCATAATCTGCTTCACATTTGCTTTAGGGCAGTGTAAATCAGCCCCTCCGACGCGTATTCAGTGGTGCCCTCTCTGAACTCGCCCAAACGGCCAGTCTATGAGGCCTGCGACTGTGTGCATGTGTTCAAAAGTCAATCTTTAGTTATTAACTGCGGTCTGTGGTATAGGAATGTCAGCCTCCCACATGTGCAGGCAAATGGGGCACTATCATTTGGCTACTTGAGAGGGCTATTTAGCAGGTGCACATGTCTGAACATTCCTGAATCAGGAGAGGGTAGCTCTGGATTTCAGAGAGCTGCAACCAGGCCACAGCTGGAGTGACGCAAGAGCCAGGAGCATCCACTTGAGCTCTGAATTTGCAGTATGAAACGAAAGAACTCAAGTCCTTGTGCATGGGATGTGGAAAACACTGCAATTCGAGGTAGTTTTCCAGGTACTTCGCCGTTTGAGGAGTTGCAGCCCCGACGCCCTAGAGCCCGGACTGGACCCAGAAAGGGAGCCGGTTGGTTCATGCTGAGGACACAGGGGGCACCTTGCCTTTCTGGCCTGGTGGCAAACCGATACGTGGGCCATCCCGGCAGGCGCCAGCGCTCCCCCTGCACCCTCTGCCGCCCGGGCGCGGGGACGCGGCCCCCGCCCCCACAGCAGTCTCCGGCTCGCCAGCGGCGCGGCCCAGGTGAAGCCGCCGGGCGCGTCCCTGCGCGCCCCTTCCCCCTCCCGGCGACTTCCTGATTTGCAGAAGGTGCAGGAGCCGCAGCGGGCGGCCCCGGTCGCCGGAACTGAGGCCTCAGCTTGGGCGGCGGCGGGGGCGGCGGCGGGGACGGGGGCGGCCGCCACGCCGCTGCTGTCACAGAAAGGCTCTGGTGGGTGGGGTGGGAGGCGGGGAAGCGCCGGGGGCGCCGCCGACATGGGCCCGCCGCCGCCGCCGCTGCCGCTGTGAGCCGCCGTTTTCCCGGTCGGGCTTCCAGGCCGGCGCGCGGGGCCACAGACAGCCCCACAGCGACATGTAACCATGGACTGCAGGACCAAGTGAGTCGGGGGCCCGGGCGTGGGGGGCGGGCGTCCCTCGGCGGCGCCTCCCGGCCGGCTCGGCTCCCTCCCCCTCCGCGCCCAGCCGGCTTCCCGGGCGGCCGAGGTTGCCGGGCGGTGGGGGGGTGGGGGGTGCGGTCCGGCCCCCAAGCCTCCGGCCGGGGAGGCGCTAGGCCGCAAAGCCTGCCCGCCCCGCGTCCCGCGCTCGGCGGGGTTGGTGCGGCTCCTCCCGGAGCGCCCCTAGCGCCGCGTCGACGCCCGCCTCCCGGGGGACAGGGGGAGGCCGGGTGGCCCCTGACGCCGCGGCTGAGGGTTTCTCGCGCTTCCCCCGAGTGTGACAGACGTGACTCTCCCGGGGCTGCTGTGTGCGCGTGTCCGGGAGGGAGTCACCGTTGAGGTGAAGCGGTTGTGATGATTCCGAGTGCGCTCTTAGCGTGAAGACAACCGGTTTTTCCTTAAGTGTATTTATCGGTTTTGTCTTGGATGTTTTCTTGTGATTCTGCCTACAGAATTAAATTAGTCTCTGGTATTTATGCAGGAACTGTATCTGCATGATACCGTTGCAAAATGGCATCCAAGTAGAGGGGGTTTTTATGTGTCCTAAAGTATTTATCGACGACTATTTATTTTGCTTTAGGAGATTAGGCAAAAAGCAATTTTGATAACGGTGGCGGTTTTGTTTCTAGGTATCTTAGAGGCATGTGTTTTACATTTTTCTTCTGAAACTTACTTTGGAAAGAATTCCTTCTTTTTTCGCTTATCCACCCTTCACTACCTCCTTCTCACAAAGTTTAAAGTAATATCATGTATATTTGTATTACTGGGAAGGGCCGTTTGAATTTCACAGAAGTAAAACTGAGTTAATACTTAACTTTTACATCTAAGAGAGGTTCTAAAGAATATTAGGGAAAGAGGGAAATTATGTAACAGAATTATTGTCTTCAGTGTGATTGACATAATGGTGGGCAGGGTGAGTAAAAATAGTATGCTTCTTGACATTAATTGTTTTAAGAGGGAGGAAGTCATCTGAGCCCAG
This sequence comes from Cacajao melanocephalus, assembly GCA_963573385.1. Taxonomy (NCBI): domain Eukaryota; kingdom Metazoa; phylum Chordata; class Mammalia; order Primates; family Pitheciidae; genus Cacajao; species Cacajao melanocephalus. The sequence goes on along the minus strand of CAUYLG010048009.1, from coordinate 24,442 downwards.
ATTATTCCCACTGAAACAAGTTATTAGTGGGAAGACTGGAAAAATGATATTTGCTGGTTAATTTATATGTCTTGTCACTTCCTGTGTTTCCAGATTCATGTCTTGTAAGAAAAGCTTTTAAAAGAAGAAATGTTACTTTAAAAGTCAGAGCCTGGCATTCATTTCTTGAAGGAAGTACCTATTAAATACCGCCAATATACAACGGCACTAAGGTCCTGGTAGTAGGAATAACAGATATTAACACGTTGGCGGTTGTGGTATCAGATCTGATGGAACGAGAGAGTTAAACAATAATGTTATGAAAAAAAGTGTCTCAGTGGATTTCAGTTCACATTTTGAAATTTAACCAATGTTGCTTTGAAATTTTGCTAATGTGGCAAGTTAGTAAAAAAAGTAACTTCTGAATGAAGCAAAGCAAGCTTATAGTTTGTAGTGGGAACATCTAGCATGGAATCAGATGGCCAATTTTTCCAAAGATAATTGATTAAAAAAAGGCTTTTTATTTTGTTAGCCTTAGAGCTACAGTTTGCTATTTGCTACTTTAAATACGCTTAAGTACAGTAAATACATCTCAAGAAAAGTATATGCAAAGTATCACATTGATGGAGCATTATAAATGTTTTATGGTGATCTAGAACTTGGCAGGTTGGAACCATGCCGTCATTTACACTTACACTGCAAGTCCTTGGAAGAGAGCTTGAGAACCTGTGTCAAACTCTGTTGGCAGAGTATAGTGACACTTAGAGACACTCTGGCTTTTAAATTTGATCCAGTAAGATAAAATCAATGCTTTGCATTTCTGTAGCACTTAGTACTTTATGAAGTACTTCCATATATGTTGTTTGATTTTAATCCTCACCGTTATTCTGTGAAGTAGACAAGGCACCTCATAGGTGAGGGAAAACAGTGCTTTGCCCCAAGTTTCAGAGGTTAAATGCTTTGCCCCAAGTTGCAGAATTCCTAAGTCTCAGCTTTTTTAAGTTGCTCAATTGAGAAAACACTTTCATTGTTATTTTTACTATATTCTAATAATATAGTCACATAAAATGTATTGAGACAAAAATAAGATTAATTTTAGAATTAAGAAAATACAAGTTTTGACTTGGCGCGGTGGCTCACGCCTGTAATCCCAGCACTTTGGGAGGCCAAGGCGGGTGGATCATGAGGTCAGGAGATTAAGACCATCTGCCCAACATGGTGAAACCCCTTCTCTACTAAAATACAAAAAATTAGCAGGGTGTGGTGGCATGCACCTGTAGTCCCAGCTACTCGGGAAGGCAAGGGAATCGATTGAACCTGGGAGGTGGAGGTTGCAGTGAGCTGGGATCTCGCCACTGCACTCCAGCCTGTTGATAGAGCAAGACTCTGTCTCAAAAAGAAAAGAAAAGAAAATACAAGTTTCATAGAGATGGATATAATTTGTCATAGGAAATAAATTTAACAAACTCTTTTCTTTCAGGGCAAATCCAGACAGAACCTTTGACTTGGTGTTGAAAGTGAAAAGTCATGCCTCTGAAAATGAAGGTATGTGTCTTCTGTGTTCTGTTAATTCCTTTTTTGTTTTGACAAGGTCTCATTCTGTTGCTCAGGCTGTGCAGTGGCATGGTCATGACTCACGGCAACCTCTGCCTCCTGGGCTCAGGTGATCCTCCCACCTCAGCCTCCTGAGTAGCTGGGGCTACCAATGTACACCACCACGCCAGCTAATTTTTGTAAGTTTTTTGTATAGATGGGGTTTCACCATGTTGCCCAGGCTGGTCTCAAACTCCTGAGCTCAAGTGATCCACCCACCTTGCCCTCCCAAAGTGTTGGGGTTACAGGCGTGAGCCACTGTGCCTGGCCTGTTATGTTAATTCTTGAAATAATTGATTAAATCTGTCAAAGCAAGTGTTAATATTGTGGACTGCGGGAACATGATAGTAATAGGAAAATACTACTACTAAATGTGTATTCTGCATTGAGTGTCTCAAGTTGCTAGTAATAAAATAGGTGTTAAGTCTTTGCCCTGGGGTTGTAGAAATCATGAATGTTATCTGTGCAGCTTGAATTCAGGTGTGTGTTAAGCTCATATAACTTACAACTCGACTTCACCATTCGTCGATAAAGTTATCATTAGTTTTGTTGAAAGGGCGTCTTTTCATTTTCTTTCATTTATATTTGGAAATTCAGTGTCTTTTTTTAAACATTAGTGCACATTCTTCCGCTAGTACCCATGGAAGCTACACCACTTCCCTTCTGATGTTTCTGGAATGCAGAATGCAGACTGAGTAGTCTCTTCTGTTGGATTTACTCCAATAGCACAGCACTTGTGGAGGGAGGCAAACAATAGTGTGACATTACTTGGAAGGGTTTCACCTGTCAGTTCTGTACAATTTCCTGGAAAGATGAGAGTATAGTACTTTAATATCATGATTTTCATCATTCCCCCCCACTTTTGTCATATTTGATGTTGTGCGTGTGTGTGATGGGGGCAGGGGTAGCACACAAGAATAAGGAATATCTTTTCTTGCCTATTTTCTTTTAATGTGTTCTTGCATGGTATGTCTTTCTAGATACTTACAGCATATGTCTTTACTTACTGTGTACTTGGACCCTGGATAGCATGATGATTAGGCGTTGGGGTTTTGTGGAGACTGGTTGGCCATCCTGAAGCCTTGGTGGAAAGTCTGCTGACACTTTTAGCTTCAGAAACTCTCCAGCAATTACATACTCTCAAGTAATTTGTAGCTGCACACCTTAAAATAGAGAAGCCCAACCCAGCTGTGGTGAAATGGGCATGGCTAATTTTAGTAGGAAGTCACACATTCTTGGCTCCACCAGCCCCACCTACTGTGTTCCTGGTCTATTTGAACTACAGCTGTGGTCAGGTTTGTCCATTGGCAAGGAGTCATCCTAGGTTTTAGGGAGCCTTTTCTGGTTGATGGAGTTATCTTTTATTGCCCCATACCTCGTTAAGTTTGTCCATTTGCATTATTTTGAGGCCCAACGAGGTTCTCTTTGAAGATTGGATATGTTAGGTAGATGGATTCTCAAATGGATACATTACTTTTTTCACCTCCAATTTAATTCTGTTCTATAGAGTATTTGTGATATGAGTTAATCTTAAAAATTCCTACCATAACATTACCTAAGGTGTATGAAGTAATGCTCATCTGATATTGTAAAGGTGTGGCACAGTGGCTCACACTTGTAATCCCAGCACTTTGGAAGGCTGCGGCGGTTGGATCATTTGAAGCCAGGAGTTTGAGACCAGCCCAACCAACATGGTGAAACCCCATCTCTACTAAAAATACGAAGATTAGCCAGGCCTGGTGTCACATGCCTGTAATCCCAGTTGCGGGGGAGGCTGAGGCACAAGAACTGTTCGCAGAGGATGCAGTGAGCTGAGATAGTGCCACTGTACTCCAGCCTGGGTGAGAGTGAGACTCTCTGTCAAAAAATTTTTATATATATATAAATATGTATATACATACACAAACACCACACACACACACACACACACACACACACACACACACACACACATAGCTTACAAAATAGGCTAATTTCATTTGGAAAACATGAGTTCTCTAATTTTAAATGCGTATTAAATTGATCTTGTTAAAAGATCAGTCTGCCTTATATAACACCCAATCTAGGCATGTGTCAGAGAGATTGTGACCTTTTTATAAAGACTTTTGAGTGGTTTACTCCCTTCTTCCTCTTTTTGCTCTTTTCCACTTTCCATGAACTAGTTATTCCAGTTTGTATCTTCTACTTCTGCCCTGCTTTAATATTATACCTTCTTGTCTTTTTGCTGTTGCTGTTTAAATCACTACTTTTTAGAAGCATCTTCATTTGTATTTTAACAGTTTATATCTAGCCTGGTAAAGATGTAACTATGATCAATGGTTAAAGTAAATGATGTTGGCTTCTCTGTAGGTTGCAAATAATTTATTCTATTTGGCTAATTGGCAGAAAATTCTAAAGATATTTTAAAAAACTAAACTCAGCCGTGTAAGAGGCAGTAACCTTTCTTCTTTTATTATGACTTAAATAGTATGAATATGGCTAATATTTTAGTATATAAGAAGTTATGATGTTTTTTTGCCCCTAAAAAGCAGTAACTATAGTCAGTAACTATAATGAAATAATAACTATAAATAATAAAATCAATAACTATAAGAGGGCTATAAAAGTACAATTCCATGCCAAATTGAGAGATTTATGTTTTTGTAATATTTTATCAGTGTTCTACTTTGTAGCTGAATCTTAAATAGAAAAATATATGAAAATTATTTTAAAAGTTACTGAAATCCTGCCGTTTAACTGTTAGTACCTATTTGTTTTAATGAGGCTTTGTTATGTGCATTATCAGCTTGTTTAAGGTAGGATAATTTTTTTTTTTTTGCTAACATTAAATGAGCATGGGTGAAATTCTTACCTAGTAATAGACTTGGAAAATAAAACATATAACTTAGGATGCTTTGGAGTATAAACATGAGACTGTTTTAAATAAGAAACTAGAGAAACTTGATATAGTTCATACAAGAAGAATTCAAACATCCAGGTGCTTTCCGCTTCTCATCTCTGCCACTCACAGTATTGGTGTCGTTGGAGGGCTTAGATTCCTTGTGGTTATAAGACTGTCAGTGAAAGTTGCAACTCTGCTTTTTTGTTTGTGACTCTAGGGGTGTCAGACACTGGCTTTACATGTCTCTATTTAGAGTCAGAAAGTTTCTTTTTCCAAATTTCTAGACAACCTTTCTTTAGATCCTGGTAGCCTAAGTTGGCATGGGCCTGACCGTTACTGAAATTATCATTGGTGATGTAGAGGTGGAGGGGTGGGTGACAAGACCATCGTGGTTGATTTACTTAAAAATTGGCAATGCGTAGTGTTGAGAAATCAATGAAAATGCCTTTGTAAAAGAATGCTCTGAATATTTATTTTTTGATGACTATTTGATCAAATAGAAAATAAATTTAGAGTAAATTTGGTTTATACTAAGATTGGTGATGTTCTATTAAGGCATTTGGCATGCTTCTCCTGTTCATTTTTAATAGATAAGCCTAAATGCTTTCGTTTATCCTGAATAACTTAGGTAAGTATCTTCAGAGACAGGTTGTTAAATTTTAGTTAGCAATGTGAAATGACATTAGCTTTTAAAATATAACTTGATAAAGCTAGCTCTGGTAAGATTGTGATCTCCACATGATCTGTTGCTATTTGGACTTGTTTCAGAGGCATTACGTTTATTTTATTTTATTTTTTTGAGAACAACACATTTCAGAACATTCTGGAAAATAGCTTGTTAGTTTCATATGGAGCACTCTACAAACCTAAAAAATGCTGTGAGTGGGTTGGTAGTGTTTCCCTGTAGTGTCTCCTGTGTGTTAGTAGAATTTGTTCAGGTGGTGTCTGATAAACTGGTTGTGATATTTTTTTTAATGGAAGTTTCCCTGGCAGAACAACCTCCCAGTAACTTCTGTTCCAGCTGTCCAAGAGTGAAGTGCCAAAATTTAGATCTTAATGCTCTTCCTGGTAGATCTCCAAGATAATTGCTAGTGTTATTCTTCTTTTTGTTGTCTGTCTTCCTTCCAGCAGGCAGGGAAATACAGCCAGCAGGGATGGCTTCTCCTCACTTCTGTTAACAGAACTTTTTGTTACCATACTGTCGCCACTTTCCCCAAAGTGACTTAAGACTTCAGGGAAAGGAAAAGTAAGTTTTTATCAATAAAAGACTGGGGATGCCTCTTAAGCATTTCTCTTCTGGGCAGTGCCTTGGTACTCTTGCTTTCTCTTTTTTATTTTGTTGATAGCTTATTCCAAGTAGTAATAGTAGTAATAGTAGCAGTAGTAGTAATAGTAGCAGTAGGAGGAGGAGGAGGAAGACGAAGAAGAGGAGGAGGAAGGGGAGGTAGAGGAGGAAGAGCAGCAGCTGCAGCAACTAATATGTCGTACTTATTCTGTGCTGGGCACAATTCTGGGTATTTTTCGTGTACTAACTATTTAAGCCTCACAAAAATCTTACGACATAGGAGATGTTTATTTCCATTTGGCACATGAAGAAACTGCAGAACAGAGAAATTATGAAACTTGTCCGGGGTAGTCTGTCCAGAGTCTCTATTTTAACTACTGCTCTGTTGCCTCCCATTGTATAGTGATTTCACGTGTATAGGCAGTTTTATCAAGTGAGGAAATATTTGAGTATAAACTGTATGTGGTACAAGTAATTTTTTCTAAATGGGAATACAGTGTGTTCCCTAAAATTAATGAATCTAATATAATTCCACCTAAAGCAATTACTGAGTTTTTTCCTTGTGGTTACAGACCCTAAGTCAGCCGATCTCCCTACCTATCACTTCTCTTTTTCAGTATTTGCATTTTCATATTTAGGGACTCTGTGATCTAACAGTTCTGGTTATTTAATAGTAGTTTTAAAACATCTTTAGCCAGTCTTAATTTCTTTATTCTCGTTCTCTAGAACAGTTTCTCTTAGGAACAAATTTTTCTTTGCTACCAGCTTTCTACTTTGATCAGCCTATTGAACCCAGTATCAAATTATCAATTTTTCCTATCTGCAACTTATATGAACAGTTTAACTGCCTTTCACTTTTTTGCTAAATTAGAACTTTAAGCCAAAGAATTCTTGGTATCCTCCATGCCATGCACAAGAAAGGTATTTCTAAACTTAGTTTTTGCATTTGATAACTTTTTGTCTACAGTGATACTATCTACGCTAGAATCTACAACATTTTGCTTCTGCTTGGTATTTTAGCACTTACTGTATTCTTATATATATGTTTAATATGGTCATTTTAGACAAACTGATGTGTCTAAATGTGTGTTTGCCCTGCTTAAGTTCTTAATGAACCACAACTTATTAATTTGTATTCTTAAGAAAAAACTTAAAACATCTGACATGTTTAATGAATATTTGCAGAATAAATAAAAGAAATTGGGGCTGGGTGCAGTGACTCACACCTATAATTCCAGCACTTTGGGAGGCTGAGATGGGTGGATCACTTGAGGTCAGGAGTTTGAGACTAGCTTGGCCAACATGTGAAACTCTATCTCTACTAAAAATACAAAAATTAGCTGGGTGTGGTGGTGTGTGCCTGTAGTCTCATCTACTTGAGAGGCTGAGGCAGGAGAATCACTTGGACCCAGGAGGCAGAGGGAGATTGCAGTGAACTGATTGCCCTACTGCATTCCAGTCTAGGTGACAGAGGGAGACGCTGTCTAAAAAAAAAAAAAAAAAAGCTGGACCTGGCTTAATGCTTGGCAATTGAAGAAATGAATGTTGATTAAATTAATCCACAGAGAGCTGCTTGTAGAAGTGATCTTAATTGTGTGCTGGTATGACGGTAGCATGGGCATTAGAAATAGAAGTCCATAAATGTCTTGGAATGGGCTGTTTTGGAATACCCCATCCTCAAGCTGTTTCCGTTCAGTGCTTATATTTCCTCTCCTCTGCTCATATCAAAAGATTTATAAGACCAGTTGCTGTATATAATGTTTGTGATTTTACCTTAAAACCCATCTATAACCATTCATACATACCAAAACCCAACAAAACTTGGTAACGTTTAGAAAGTAGAACCTTGCTGAATCATAGAGATAATGAAGTAGTTTAGGAGGTATTGCATTATTGTCCAACATGCAAACAGTCTGAGTAAAATGTAGTTACCATGATAGTTGTTTTACTGTAATTTTGTGTTCATTAAAGAACTCTCTTAATTCAGATGCACTAGGATAAATTAGAGTAACCCAACTTTACAACCTAAGTTGTTGAAGAAAATGAAACTGGCCAGGCATGGTGGCTGATATCTGTAATCCCAGCACTTTGGGAGGAAGAGGTAGGAGAATCCCTTGAGGTCCGGAAATCAAGACCAGGCCGGACAACATAGCGAGGCCCCCATCTCTATTAAAACATATAAAATGAAACTGTTTTATTCTTTTATACTGGTAGCCAGGGACAAAATGTAATGTCATTCTTCAGAACCATATCCTTGGGTTTATGCCCTTCAAGATATATGTAAAAAATAGTTGAGAATATATGTACTTTTTTATGTGTCTTGGGGCATTACATCCTCCTTTGCATAGCTGCCTGCAAGTCTAGAAAGCAAATCAAATTTCACTGTTCAATATTTGTTATTACTTTCATTGCTATGTTGCAAAGTTTGTGTTTTGAATGGTTGGGTATCACTTTTTCATTAGGTACTTTCATTTGTTTATACGTTCTTTATTTTTGCCACTTTAGCCAAGGTGACCTCTTGGTTTTTAATGTTCATGATTTCCACTGTTAAATGTGAGAGGCTGCTAGCTTCCACTGTGGATTTCACAGTAGTTTGCTTTAAGATTGTTGTTTGGTTGCTGCTGTGTTGCCACAGTGCAAGTTTGTTCAGGTTTTTTCTTATAACTTTGTTTTCTTGATTTTTAAAGTGATATGTTCTTGATGTGCTTTTGATAATATTCTCTCATTTTGAGATTTTTCTTAGGGTCAGGTAATATATTCTTTTTCCTCTAAATTTTCATGTTTTATTTGCAAGTTAGGGGATAATAATTTACTGTTCACAGTATTCATTTTTTTTTTTTGAGACAGAGTCTTGTTCTGCAGCCCCGCTCTGTAGCCTAGGCTGGAGTGCAGTGGCGCAATCTTGGCTCACTGCAACCTCCACCTCCCAAGTTCAAGCAGTTCTCCTGCCTCAGCCTCCCAAGTAGCTGGGATTACAGGCACACGTCACCATGCCCAGCTAATATTTTATATTTTTAGTAGAAATAGGGTTTTGCCATATTGGCCAGGCTGGTCTTGAACTCCTGACCTTGTGATCTGCCCGCCTCAGACTCCCAAAGTGCTGTGATTACAGGCATCAGCCACCGTGCCAGGCCACAGTATACATTTTAACGTGTTTATACAATACTAGCATTAGACATTTTTAGAGTGTTTTATGCAGATAGCCATGGTATTTTATATAACAATGAGAATATCACATTTAAGATCTTTGATTTTTAATCATTTTCAAAATAGTCCTTCTTCCCTGGAAATAAGCTTAATGTTTAACATTGAAAAACTTTTCCCACTTTCAAACTCTTGATTTATTTCAAGTAGTAATTTAATTTTATCTATAGAAAGTAATGTCTTGGTTCACATTTCTGTGATAGGTCAGTCATTGGCCTTGTGGGGGAACTTGCTGAAAGGTGGTCCTGACTTGATCTTTTAGAGGTATTTATTTAGGAGATTGTGGTACTAATTCTTACGACATTGAATAAGAGGAAAGTAGAATAACAGAACTTGGGTTTCCTTAAAGAGCACTTAGTACAATCCCAAAGAGGGGAGTTACTTTGATGCCTTATATAATTCCTAGATCCCCTCTGCTGTCACCTTATAGGTGCCATTATCATCATGCTGCCTGGTGACTGGTAAAAGTTCTCACAATGAGCATTATGTAGGCCTGCTCCACTAAGATTACCCCTCTTCTCGTCACTCCACTCTTCAACTAACAATTTCTTTTAAGTAAGTAGGTATTACTTAAAGTATATACCTGACAGCCTTATTTTATTTTTATTTTTTATTTTGTATTTTTTAAGGAAACATATTAATTTTAAGGAAAACCTGGTAAACTTAAATCAATTAAAAAGATGCAGTTTGCTATAATGGAAAGTTCTGTTAACTAAGGGTCAAATGTAGCTCTAACTGCCAAATTCTAGTTACGTTTTACCATTTTTCCACCATACGTATTGATATTCTTTTGATTAACAACTTTAGTAAGTGCATAAGTATATTTAGTCAGAGTATTTATTCAATGAATTTCATAAGGACTTGTTTTTGTTGTTTAAAAAGTTCCCAGTTAATGAACTAAAGCTATAATGTTATGATTACAGAACCTTACTTTTCAATTTATTTTCTCTGATTAGGTTACCAGTTAGATGTTCTACAGAAATAGTAATAAAAACTGTTTATTTGGTGTTTATAATTTATCAGAAAATGTGCCAAGAGCCTACATATTCCATTTATCTTCACTTCAACTATAAGATTTACAGACTGTTATTCTTTTCAAAACGTAGGGAAATTAAGGCTCAGAAAGGTTCAAAAACTTGCCCAAAGCACACAGACTTAGGAAGTAAGACTAGGATTTGAAACCATGTTTATGGTACTAGAGCCTGAACTCTTAATGATTACGCTATGGTACCACTAGAACAACTGTATTTTTCCAATAGCAGTGAAATCATCTGCAGCAGCTTTAGAAAGCCACTTGTTTTAGAAAATCCCTGACTGATTCTAGGGTTGACCAGAATTGTTGTGATATGGTGTTAATTCTTAACAGACATCAGAAGAAGAGCTTAAACACCATAGGAAGTATTCAGCCCTCTCATTCATTCATTGATTGTTTCTGAGTGCCAGTGATGTGTCATGCACAGACGAAGTGTAACTGACATGGCTTTCTTGAAGGGGAAGTATCAATTTTAAGTCAACAAGGCTGTGGTAGAGGTTGTATAGTGCATATAGCACTGAAGTATGAAGATGGCACCTGACTCAGCTCAGTGCTTAGGGTGCAGATGGGGGAACAGTAGAGGACTGGGAGGATCTGGGGGGTAGTTGTGAGGTAATGGAGGGAGACACAGTGGGTGTCAGGTGATTATTTTTTTCTAAAGTTAATTGGAGTTTTACTTCATACTCAAAATCTTGTGTGAATAATTAAGAGTAAAGAATATAATGCTTTTGATATAAATGGTTGCATCTGATAAAGAAGATAAAGAATCTCTCTGCTACAGTGTAACTTGCCTTGGCAGGGGATTGTTGGGGTTAATTTTGTTTACTCAGAGCCTAAAACAGTGTCTGACCCACAGTATATGCTCAGTAAATATTTGCTGGATTGTTAAACTGATACAGGTACTGAGATGGCTTTTAAAGAAAAGGAATGGAAATTGTATAGGGTATTATGGTTTTAATAATTGTTGTTCAATTTCTTTCTTTTTAAAAAGTATAATTACATTATTAAACAGGTAAAATTTGTGGAAGTGAAGCTTTAGAAATAAAAAAATGTATATAAAAAGAAGTAACATAATTATAGCTCACTGCAGCCTCGAACTGGTGTCAAGGGATCCTCTCGCCTCAGTCTCCTGAGTAGTAAGACCAGGCGTATGTTACCGTGCCTGGCTAATTTTTACATTTTTTATACAGATGGGGGTCTCACTCTGTTGTGGAGGCTGGTCTTGAGCTCGTGGCCTCAAGTAATCTTCCTACCTTGGCCTCCCAAAGTGCTGGGATTACAGGCATGAGCCACCATGCCCAGCCAGGAGATTCTTTACAAGGTGATGATTTTATCTTTTTTCCAGAAGAGGGATTGTTGGGTCCTATAGTAGTTCAGCAGAAGATGGATAAAGAAAATGTAATGTGTATACATATATGCAATGGAATATTATTCAGCCTTAAAAAGGGGGAGATACTGCCATCTGATACAACATGAATGGGCCTGGTGTACATTATGCTAAATGAAATACATCAGACCCAGGAAGAACACATTGCATGATCTCACTTATATGTAGAATGTATATTTTTAAATGCTTATATACACAGAGAATGAAACAGTGGTTACCATGGGTGGAGTGGGGTTAGAGGAAATGAGGCAATATAGGTCAAAGATTACAAAATAGCAGATATATAGAATGAACAAGTCTAGAGAGCCAATGTACAATATGAGGACTAAAATTAATAAAATTGTATTGTATTAATGGATTTTTGTTAAATAAATGGATAGCTGCTCCTGTCACAAAGAGGTAACTATGTGCGATGATGGATGTGTTAATTGGCTTCATTATAGCAACCATTTTACTATCTGTATGTATTTCATCATGTTGTGCACCTTAAATAAACATGATACAGTTTTTTTTTAAAAAGTTGCTGAGTAATAAGACTTTTGGTAGCTGTCTTATGGAAGTTATAGTCTGACTTGACTAAGTCTTTATTGTCCTGATTTATGTTGTTTACTGGATTTCAGGCTTTTAAGGACAAGCACCTCTTTGTATCTCTTGCAGACTTTGGGAAGATATCTTACACGAGAATGGTGTTCAATGATTACTCGCTAAGTTATATTGTTATTAAAGTGAAATTAGTACAAGATTGTTCTCATTGTCAATACCTGTTGAAGATTTCTTAAGTCTTAAAACAAATTTGAACATAAAGGACTTTGAAAGCTTGCAGATTTTTATCATCATAAGTAATGGGCACTTTGTTTAAAAAAAATTTTTTTTAAATAGAGCTGTTGAAAAACCACAAACTGTAACTTTGTAGGCAGAACGGTAAAGATCAGATAGAGCCTTTTCCTTTTTCAGTTCCTTCTTAATTATCACTTGAATCTGAAAAAAAGCACATAACTACCAGTTTGGTACATCTGATAGTCTTCTGCGGATATATATGATTCTAGAAATTACTCATTTAAAAAGTAATTTTATCTTGGTTTGGTAGCAGAAATGCACCAGCATGAGGGTGTGTTTAGTATTCAAATTTTCTATTAATTAGTATTAATGCTAATTAGTTCTTTAAAATTTTATCACCTAGATAGTTATAAAACCTTAGATGACTTTACTTTCTTAAGATTATTATCAAATTAATTATGTTTTTTGAAATTAACTTATCCGTTTGTACAGAAAACATGGTTCAAATGAAACTCAAGTTCAAATATGTTTTAATATACTGGAACATCATATGTCCTCAAGGTCTATGCATTAAAATTATAGGAGCTCTTAAACTTGTATGGAAGTGGTTCAGAAAGGATTATTTTTTTTTCAAGATTCCAGTGTATTTTAGATATGATATTTGGAAAAGAAAGTAATATAATATTTAGAAAATATTTTTCAAGATCTTCATCATTTTGCTCATATATAAATTAAAAGACAATTTTCTGTTTAATAATTATATGCAGTTAATGAAGTTAATTTATTTGGTTTTTAGAAAATAATGTCTTTACATTTTTTTTTGTTTTCATTACTTCAAGACGAGAACTAAGTTGTGGAGTCTTGGTTTTACTATGAAATGTGTGATTTTGTTGATGAATACCTGCAGAATAGTTACTGACAATAAGGAGCAGCGCAATTTCATCAAGATTATGTGTTGGTTCTCTTCACTATGTGCAGGTTCGGGCATGTTAGAGAGGAAACAGTAAGCTGAGAACTGCTGTGCACAGAAATACTAGCTTCCAACTTTTAATGGTTACTGCAGTGTTTGTTAGGACCTTGAATGTATACCCTAAGCAGTGGAAATATTGAAATTGAATGCTAGTTGAAAGGTAAAATTTTAATTTGTAAATATTTGCCTCATTTTAGCTTGATAGTTGAAGACATACATGAATCTATAGTAAAATATTTAACATATGTCATGTTCTAAATTTTGCCTTTGATAGAGCTGATGTAACTGTTTAAAATTCGTTATAAAGCCCATTACTAAATCCATTTACTAATAATTTACTTGGGGGATTTTACAATCTTTTGGTAATTTTTTTTTGGGACAAGGTCTCACTCTGTTGCCCAGGCTGGAGTGCAGTGACGTGATCTTGGCTCACTGCAACTTCTACCTCGTGGGCTCAATGTGATCTTCCCACCTTAGCCTCCCAAGTAGCTGGGGCTACAGGTGCGTGCCACCATGCCCAGCTAATTTTTGTAGAGAGTGGGTTTTGCCATTTTGCCCAGACTGGTCTTGAACCCTGAACTCAAGCGATCTACCTACCTCAGCCTCCCATACTGCTGGGATTACTCCTGTGAGCCACTGTGCCTGGCTGGTAATGTTTTGATTCATTTCCTTTAGTAATTGTCCAGATTAACAACTAAACAACTACCATTTTGTTTATAAATGTATATGGAAAGAAAGAGAAGAGATGGCATTCATGTCGAATTTTCTACCTTAAACTTTGCACCATTTACTGTTACTTTCTTATGATATACTCAAAATATTAATCAGAGTATTAACTGATTACTTAAACTGAACACTTCTGGAATGCCTTCCAAATCATCAAGGTTAGAATTGCTTTCTAATCATCCTGTACATTTTAAGATGGCATACACTTCAGATTTTCAGGGTATCTTAATTCTTTAAAAATGTGTAATTCACATTGTGTTTAATATATGTGACAGACTAAACATAATTTAAATTTGTTTTAAAACAATTTTAAGTATGATTAAAGTTGATCTTTTTAAGATATGGCTGAATTAAATTGGTGAAAACACAAAAATTATTTATATATTGCTATTAAGGGATTTGTCAATCTTATTCTTAATTAAGGGAGTTAAAACTTAATTTAAAACCTGGGTTTGAGGAAAGTAGATTGAGGGTGCTTTTGCCTGGTTTATGGGGAAGAAATGAATAAGCTGGTGCTCTCCAAAAGGTATCTTCCTTCCACATACTTATTTTTAGCTCAGAAGGATGCAAGTATTGAATCTTCTGCAAATAAGGGGGAGAACAAAGGTCCTGTTTTCTGCTTGTGGGATCTGTAACCAGAAACTTGGCCCAAAGAAGGCCTGCTGGTTCTTTTCACCACCTCATGCCACCTGCATGAAGGTGGTGCAGATACTTTCATTTTAGAATTTGTATTTTTGCCTTGTTTCACTTTTATCTTCAATGTATTTAGTGTTTATTTTTTCATTCATTAGATATTTAAATTACATTGAAATGTTTTAGCTTAATTCTTTAGTTTTTAATTTTACTTTTAATTGCATTTTGCTTTTTATTATTTTATATTTATTTCTTTTATTTGGTTTTTAAAATTTTTTATTTTTTAGAGAAGTATTTAAGACTGGGTACAGTGGCTCATGTGTGATTAACTCTAATTATGGGTTCTGATAATTATTACTCATAAGTATCTAAGGGGAGCACTTTGGGAGGTTGAGGTGGGCCGATCACTTGAGACCAGGAGTTCGAGACCAGCCTGGACAATATGTGAAACTGTGACTCCACCAAAAAATACAAAAGTTAGCTGGGTGTGGTGGCATGCACCTGTAGTCCCCAGCTACTTAGGAGGCTGAGGGAGGAGAATTGTTTGAACCTGGAAGGTGGAGGTAGCAGATTACGCCACTGCATTCCAGATTGGGTGACAGAGTGAGACTCCATTTCAGCCAAAAAAAAAAAAATTGTTTAATGAAGTACTCTCTATTGTTTGGGAAAAGTGCTTTTTCTTCTAATTAATGTGCCGTTTGAAATGTTTTACTTCTTCTAGTGAAGAGACAAGGAGAGAGAATATCATAAGATGTAACAGACACATTCTAATAAAACTAATACTTATGCTTTGATGGATTGTGAATAGGTAATTAAATCTCTTGTTTCAAGGTGAACAGGAGTAATGGGTTTGATGTCATGATTTTCTAAAAACCTAAACTCTAGAATCTTCTTACGGTGAAGACAAATATTTCGCCTGATATGCATCATGGTGGAATGAGAAAATACTGGACCGAGAGTTGAAACATAGCTCTTGGTACTGGCTTCATCACTTAGATGTCTGACTTTGATCAAGTGCTTTAAATTCTATTACTTTCATTATTCAAATTTGTAAACTATTTGCACTACGTATCTAAATTGTTATGAAATTCAAATACATAATAGCATGAAAATGCTTCATAAATTGTGCCATGTAGATATAAACTTATGTTTGATTTCTGTGTTATGGTTGTTAGCTCTATGAAAAAGGTATGATTCACTTCAACAGAAATTGTCAGTGAAAAACTTTTCTATTTTGATGTATGTGATCAATCTGGAAGATAGGAATGCTAAAGAAAGGTCACATAGTAACTTCCAAGTCCCCTCTTTAATATTGCAGAAGTGTCAGGAACAAGGATGGAAAACACAAACATATTTTGTGCTGTGATTGGTTAATTTCACTTTGAAAAGGCTATTTAGCAGAGAATAAGTTTGTAATACTGAATCTGACAGCATCCATATAAAGATTTGGTGAGGTCTAGAGATGTCAATCAGGAGTTGAAAATTAAAATGTGACTTTTCTTTAGCACTCCTTTCTTCCAAATTTTTCACATGTACAACTTCAGCAACAAAGTGGGAATTCCATATATGTATAAGTTTTCAAGCTTCTAAGAGTTAATATTGATAAGCTAGAAAGCTGTTAGAATAGAAATAACACTGGGCTTATATCTTTGAAGGAGTGATGATGAGCTAAGATTAAGGATAATGTTATACAAGTGTAGGGTTCTCAAAGGAAATATTAGTTGAGAGGTGTGGTGCAATTGGTTGTGAGGTCTGTGTAAACTTGAGAATGTTTAAAAAAATACAGCAAATTCAAACTGTCTCGGTAATGACATTATTCCCATTTTTTTTGAATTCCTATATAACTTTCTTGAGTGAGTGCTAAATATAAGTCCAGAAATTACCCTTGAAGCAAGATTCTATTATATCATTGATATAAATCTCTTTTTTATAGGTAATTTAATAAAGTTGATGAAGTTTATATTTTGTCAAATTAATTTATGTAAGACCATTTTGTAGATTTCTGAGTTCTCAATAACTGTGTTTCTTAATTTTATTTATATTATGACACATAGAAAATGACAATATTTGTATGGTACTTCTGGGCAGATGGACTTTATGCAATGATAGGAGGTAAATGGCCTGGGGTCTTCTAGGGTTGAGGGGATTGATACGTTCTTATTTCATCATACCCATTAGAGGCACAGGCTGGGATGTTCTCTCTGATTTTGTTGGTGAGGCTGACTTTTTCGTCACTGCTTTTGTTCACTGCTGTTTTATGCTACTAGGTAGGATGGCATAACTCTAGAGTTAGGCTGGAGTTAGAAATTGGGTTGGATTTCCAGTTGAACCGCTCTGAGCTTGTTTCTTTGTCTTACAATGAGAACAGTTAACGATCTGCCTTCTCTTTCATCTGTAAAGCTGTGATGATCAATAGAGATAATAAAGTATATGAATATGCTTTTAAATAGATGGTTATTTTTAATATAATTTAAGCACACTGCAGGCACATCTCTTTTGTAACTTGCAAGAAGAAATAGAGTCTTTTGTTTTATATACATATATATGTCTGTGTGTATATATATATATATAGTGTGTATATATATAAATATATTTAACATATAATGAGATAGTGTCACAGTATATCAGTGAGGGCTTCTGACTCCAAAGCTAGGAGAGAGAATTGCAAGCTTTAACAATGATAATAAAAATTAAGGATTCTGAGAGATGTATTACATGTATGCAAATATTTCTTTCCCTTTCAGGCTAAGGTGTAGTATTTTCTTTAATGATTAACTCTAATTATGGGTTCTGATAATTATTACACATAGCATCTAATGTTCATCTGTTCTGATGAATTTTTTTAAATAAAAGGGATAACGAATAGAATCTATTATTAGTTTATTGTTAGTGACCCGTGCTTTTCTGAAAGTCTGGCTATTCATGCCATGTTTTCCCTAAATAATAAATCTAATTGTTTAATGGAAGCATATTCCTATTTTATTTTATTATTTATTTATTTATTTTGAGACGGAGACTTGCTCTGTCACCCAATCTTGAGTGCAGTGCTGTGATCTTGGCCCACTGCAACCACTGCCTCCTGGGTTCAAAGCACTTCTCCTGCCTCAGCCTCCTGAGTAGCTGGAATTACAGGCACATGCCACCATACCTGGCTAATTTTTGTATTTTTAGTAGAGGTGGGGTTTCGCTATGTTGACCAGGGTGATTTTGAACTTCTGACCTCAAGTGATAAGCCCACTTCATCCTCCCAGAGTGCTGGGATTACAGGTGGGAGCCACCATGCCCAGCCTAATGGAAGCATATTCTAGTTGTTGGAAAAACATCTAGGAACAAACAGTGTCTGGCCTGGTAGACTAAAATCCACAGAGGAGCGGGTGAATATATTAATTCTGTCAGTTAACTAATCAAAATATTCTATTTCTTAATTCTTCCTTCCTAGACTCTATGTGTTGGATAATTCTTAACACTCTTAATGAAGAACTAGTCTGATGCCATTGGTGAAAAAGATGTTTTGGTTTTATTATACATTGTATATATCTCCTTATACTTTTAAACTTACAGATTTTTTACTATCTGCATGACCATTTTATAGCTACTGATATAGTTGGGCTCTGTGTTCCCACTCAAATTATGGGAGCTCATCCTGTAGCTCCCATAATTTCCACATGTTGTGGGAGGGACCTGGTGGGAGATGATTGAATCCCGGGGGCATGTCTTTCCTGTGCTGTTCTCGTGGTAGTAAATGAGTCTCATGAGATCTGATGGTTTTAAAAACGGAATTTCTCTGCACAAGCTCTCTCTTCACCTGCCGCCATCCACAGATGTGACTTGCTCTTCCTTGCCTTCTGCCATGGTTGTGAGGCCTCCGCAGCCATGTAGAACTATAAGTCCAATAAGCCTCTTTCTTTTGTAAATTGCCCAGTCTAGGGTATGTCTTTGTCAGCAGTGTGAAAACAGACTAATACAATGACTTCTTCATTTATTCAATTTTTTAAAAAATGGAAATTCTTGTTAGGTAAGCTCATTTTCTTTCCTCAGTGTCTGCATATATTTCTTCACATATTTTATCTTTACTAGTTTTCTTCTCGTTTTTAAAAGTCTGATTTTTTTCTTTTGTTTTGGCATCCCGTACCATTGTACTTTTTTTCTGTTTGGCAGTATACTGCTCTTAAGGGTATACTACCAATATTAATAATTTAGATACTTCACCTAATAATTTAGAAAGTATTTTGAGAAAGTATTTTTTATATGAATTATTTATTTGATTCTCATACCCATCTCTTGATAGGACGTATACTCGTATTTCTGTTTTACATTTGAGGAAACTAAAGCGCAGAAAAGTGGTGACCAGCCTGATACATGTAACTGGCAGATTTGAACCAAGATTTCCACTCTAAAACCCACACTTTTTCCAGTTAACCTCAATTTTATATCAGATAAATGTAGTAACTTGACAGACTTGCCTCAAATTATAGATTCAAATGAATGATTTCTTTAGGTAGAATGAAATTTTTCTTTGCTACGAGAAATTGGAAGTTAGAGTAGCTAAATACTGTCAGTATGTGTGCCTGAGTATGTATACCTATGTATGTATATGAGTGTAAATGCCTTTATGTTTTATGAAAAAACTCCAGGCCTGTTGCAAAAAATTCAAATAGAAGAAGAAAATAGCATGAAGAGACTAGAAATCATTATAAATTTCATCACTCACAGAATATAATTGGTAATATTTTGTTGAACAATCTGTTCCACATCTCTGTATGAATATGTATGCATTAATATGCATTTTTCCATAAACTGGTTCATCTGTTCATGATATCCTATTATCTGATCTTACCAATTGATAATTTGTTATGAACAACTTCCTATGTCTGAAAATAGAGATCTACTTTATCAGTTTTTTTTTTTTGAGACAGAGTCTCACTCACTCTGTCGCACAGGCTGTAGTGCAGTGGCGCAATCTCGGCTCACTGCAATCTCTGCCTCCTGGGTTCAAGCAATTCTCCCGTCTCAGCCTCCTGAGTAGCAGGGACTACAGGTGTGTGCCACCACACCCAGCTAATTTTTTTGCATTTTTAGTAGAGAAGGGGTTTCACTGTGTTGGTCAGGATGGTCTCCATCTTCTGACCTCAGCCTCCCAAAGTGCTAGGGTTACAGGTGTGAGCCACTGTGCCTGGTCTGGTTTTTTTTTTGAGACAGAATCTCACTTTATTACCCAGGCTGGAGTGCGGTGGTGTGATCTCGGCTTACTGCAGCCTTTGCCTCCTGGGTTCAAGTGGTTCTCATGCCTTAGCCACCTGAGTAAGTGGGATTATAGGCATTCACTGCTACACCTGGCTAATTTTTCGTCATGTTGCCCAGGCTGGAACTCCTGGCCTCAAGTGATCCGCCTGCCTCAGCCCCACAAAGTGCTAGGATAACAGGTTAGAGCCACCGTGCCCAGTCTACTTCATCAGCTTTAGTAGTTACCTGGAATTTTATTGTATGGGCCGACTGTATAAATGAGATAAATATAAGGATAAATATATCTCATTTATACTTGTATTATTATTTACTTCAAATACATTCTTAAGAGTGTCATTGTTGGACTTTTGCTATGTATTGGCAGGTTGTCTTTCCAAAAAGATATATATTCTTATTAATAGTTAGCATCTGTGTACCACAGTTCTCAACAGTACTAGGTATTAACCCTCTTTTAAAAAATATTAACAATGTATTTTATTTAATTCAATGTATCTAAAACATAATTTTAATAGGCAGTTAATATTGTAATGTTATTAAAATAATTTAGTTTTTTCTACTTAGTCTTTGAAGTCCTATATGTATTTAAAAATTAGACTTTATTTTTTAAAGCAGTTTTAGATTCATAGCAAAAATTGCATGTAAAGAATTTTCCCCTATATCCCTTGTCCTGACATATACACAGCTTTCCTCAGTATCTGCAGCCCCACCAGAGTGATAAATTCATTACAGGCAGTGAATCTACATTGACACATAACTATCACCCAAAGCCATAGTTTAGGGTTTACTCATTGTGTTGTATGTGATGTGGGTTTGACAAAAGTGTATAACACGTATCCCCCGTTATAGTATCATGCAGAATAGTTTTATTGCTCTGAATATCCGCTGTGCTTCACCTTTTCATGCCTTCTTTCCTCCAACTCTTCATCTTTGTGCTGTTTCTGCAGTTTGCCTTTTCTGGAGATATTTCCCTTTTTTAATTTTTGAAAACATTTGTGCCTATCTTGCTTTATTTATATTTCGACTAATTAGAAAAGTTGGCCAGTATTTCATGTGGGCGTTAATATTTCTTTGGTGCATTTTATATTTTTGTCTTTTGCACATTTGATAAAGGCTTTCATTTTATCTGTAGCAACCAGTTATTTATCACATATTGATATTTTTCCAATTTAATATTAGCTTTTTATGTTCTTTATTCAGAAGTTTAAATTTTTTCTAGTCAAATTAGTCTTTGAAAAAAAATTCTATTTTTATGTTTTTGCCAAAGAGCTACTAAACTCAGGGAAGAAATCAGAGGTTAGTGTTTTCAATATATTTCTGATAAAATTGCTTTATCACATCTTCAATGTATGTAGAAACTTAATTTAGTTGAATTATACCGGTATTATTGTCTAAATGTTTGATAGAATTTAACCATGAGGTTACGTAGGCCCAAAGGTTTCTTTGCGGGAAGGATTTTAATTATGAATTCAATTTCTTTATCAGATAAATGATTAATAAGACTTTTGGATTCTGCTTGTGTCAGTTTTGATAATTTTCAAGGAATTTGAAATTTAAACAAAATTCAGGAATTTTATTTAATTGTGAAAGTTATTGACACAAAACCACTCATAATATTTTTAATTTTTATAAGATCTGCAGTGATAAATCACCATTTCTTCCAATATTAATAATTTGTGTATTCTCTCTTTTTTTTATTAGTTTAAGGAGTTTATCAATTTCATTGATATTTTCAGAGAACCAATTTTGTATTTTGTTGATTTCTCCATTTTCTGTTTTCATTGATTTCTGTTGTTACGTTTATTATTATTATTTTCCTCTTCTTCTTTATTTTTATTTTTTATTTTTAAGGTGGAGTCTCTCTCTGTTTCCCAGGCTGGAGCGTAGTGGCGTGATCTTGGCTCATTGCAACCTCTGCCTTCGGGGTTCAAGTGATTCTCCTGCTTCAGCCTTCTGAGTGGCTGGGATTACAGGTGCATGCCACTACGCCTGGCTAATGTTTGTATTTTTGGTAGAGACAAGGTTTCACCATGTTGGCCAGGCTGGTCTTGATCTCCTGACCTCAAGTGATCCACCTGCCTTGGCCTCCCAAAATGCTGGGATTACAGGCATGAGCCCCTGCACCTGTCCGACGTTTATTATTTTCTTCCACATTGGATTTTATTTCTTCTAGCTTCTTAATGTGGAAATTTAGTGTATTAATTTTTAAACCTTTTTTCTAATATCATAAATGGATAAATTGACTTTTAAGCAGTGTTTTAGCTGTGTCCTACAAATTTGGATATATTGTGTTTTCATTGCTGTGTAGTTGAAAATATTTTCTAGTTTCACTTGTGACTTCTTTCTTCAGGGGGTGCCTTAATTTCCAAATGTTTGAGATTCTTTCTGATATATTTTTATTATTGATTTTTAATTTAATTTATGTTAGAGAACATACTCTGTATGACTTTAATCTTTGGAAATGTGAGATTTGTTTTATAGCCCATGAGATGGTCTATCTTGGTGGAAATTCAGTGTACCCTTATATAGAATGTATATTCTGCAGTTATTGGATGTATTGTATAAACACCAGTTAGATAAAGTTGATTGATAGTGCTCTTCAAACTTTTTATGTCTTATTTTTTTGGATCTGTTTCTTTCACTTACTGGGGGAAGAGTGTTAACATTTCCAATTATAATTGTGGGTTTGTTGGTTTCCTTGTTTAGTGCTGTCAGTTTTTGCTTCATGTATTTTGAAGCTCTGTTGCAATAAGCATACACATTTACAACTATTATGTCTTCTTTATGAACTAATCCTTTTAACATATGAAATTTCTCTGTCAGAGACATAGAAATTTTGTATGTTAAAAGGGTTAGTAAAAAAGATTTTCTCTTTATTGTGGTTTTCAGAAATTTGGTGGTAATGCTTTTTGTTTTTAAGTTTACTTTTATGTGAATAGAACTGCTCTGCCTTCCTTATGGTTAGTGTTTGCATGCAATTCTTTTTCCATTCTTGTTTTTTAAATTGTCTATGTCTAAACTATGTCTATATCTTTGTCTCTCTTTCTCTTTGTCTCTGTCTATCTTGGTTTGCTTTACTATCCAGTTTGACAATCATTGCCTTTAATTAGAATGCCTGAGACATTTGTATTCAGTGTAATTATTGATATGATTAGGTTTAAATTTATTATTTGTTTTATAGTTTTACTTTTGGTTTTTGTTTTGATTGTTGTTTCCTTTTTGCTTCCTTCTCATCTTCTTCTAGATTAATATATATATATATTTTTTTTTTGGTATTTTGTGCTTTCCTCTTCTCTTGGCTTTGTTTTTAGTAGCTCTAAGGATTACATTGTACTTCATGATTATATGATCATATCTATTGTGATTATATCTACAGTGAATTAAAGTTATACCACTGTGAGTTTAAGAACCTTCCAAGAGTTCACTTACATTTTACTCCTTTCTTTCCTTTGTGCTATTACTGTCATACACTATTTTTTCTATATAAAAGAAAATCCTGGCAAGGCACAGTGGCTCACGCCTATAGTCTCAGCACTTTGGAAATCTGAGATGGGAGGATTGCTTGAGACCGACCAGGTGTTCGAGACCAGCCTGACCAACATAGGGAGACCTCATCTCAACAAAACATAAAAAAATTAGCCGAGCATGGTGGTGTACACCTGTAGTCCCAGCTACTTGAGAGACTGAGGTGAAAGGATTGCTTGAGCCCAGGAGCTCAAGGTTGCAGTTAGCCATGATAGTGCTACTGCACTCCACCCTGGGCAAGAGAGCAAGATCCTGTCTCAAAAAAAAAAAAAATCTCCACTATAAGTTGAAATTGTTAAATAAAAGAATCCCCATAATAAATTATTATTTTTGTTTAGACAGTGAATTCCTTTTTAAAGAGGTTAAGAAATGAAAAAAAAATCATATGTACCTACCTATTTGCAATTGTACTCTTCCTTTATGTAGATTTGAAGTATGATCTGGCATCATTTTCTTTTAGCCTGGAAAACTTCTTTTAACATTAATTGTACATCAAGTCTGCTGGTGACACACTCTCTCAGGTTTTATCTGAAAATGTCTTTATTGTGTCTTAATTTTTATTTATTTATTTATTTTTATTTATTTATTTATTTATTTATTTTTGAAAGAAGGAAAAAGAGAGGAAAGAAAGTGAGAGTGAAAGAAAGAAAAAAAAAACAATGTAAGAGAGAAAGACAGAGGAAGAGAAAGAGGGAGAGAGAACGGGATTCTTGTTCTATTGCCCAGGCTAGAATGCAGTCTAAAAATGGGTGTTAGAAACCTCTATTATGCCAATAATTGTGCTTAACAATGGAGACACGTAGGAATAAGAGATGAAAATAACAAACAAGCAGCCAACCAATATTTTATCGAAACCTGTGAAATGCTATGCACTTGCTGAGGAGTGATTTACTTCCAATTATGTGGTCACTTTTAAAACAGGTGTAATATGATACTGAGAAAAATGTATGTTTTGTGGATTTGGGGTGGAGAGTTCTGTAAATATTTGTTAAGTTTACTTGTTCCAGCTCTGAGTTCAAGTCCTAGATATCTTTGTTAATTTTCTATCTCGTTGATCTGTCGAATATTGACAGTATAATGTTAAAGTCTCCCACTATTATTGTGTGCGAGTCTAAGTGTCTTTGTAAGTCATTAAGAACCTGCCTTATGTATCTGGGTGTTCCTGTATTGGGTGCGTATATATTTAGGATCGTTAGCTCTTCTTGTTG
>CAUYLG010048007.1:0-14681 GCA_963573385.1 Cacajao melanocephalus | reverse complement strand
AATCGTTCTACTATAAGGACACATGCACACGAATGTTCATTGCAGCACAGTTTACAACAGCAAAGACCTGGAACCAACCCAAATGCCCATGGACAATAGACTGGACAAGGAAAATATGGCACATATACACCATGGAATACTATGCAGCCATAAA
Source organism: Cacajao melanocephalus (assembly GCA_963573385.1). Lineage (NCBI taxonomy): Eukaryota > Metazoa > Chordata > Mammalia > Primates > Pitheciidae > Cacajao > Cacajao melanocephalus. The sequence continues at coordinate 14,527 of CAUYLG010048007.1, read as the reverse complement.
AACAAAGTTTGTGTCCTTTGCAGGGACATGGATGAATCTGGAAACCATCATTCTCAGCAAACTGACACAAGAACAGAAAATCAAACACTGCATGTTCTCACTCATAGGTGGGTGTTGAACAATGAGAACACATGGATACAGGGAAGGTAGCATTACACACTGGGGTCTGTTGGGGGGGGCAAGGGAGGGACAGCAGTGGGGTGGGGATGTCGGGGAGGGATAACATGGGGAGAAATGCCAGATGTAGGTGACAGGGGCAGCAAACCACATTGCCATGTGTGTACCTATGCAACAATCCTGCATGGTCTGCACATGTACCCCAGAACCTAAAGTACATTAAAAAAATGCAAATCTAAATGAGATATTTTATTGTACTTGTCAATAAAGTTATTACCAAATAAAAAACAACAAAAAATAACCAATGTTGATGAGGATTTGGAAAAACTGAAATATTTTTGTGCTGTTGCTGGGAATGCAAAATTGTGCAACTGCTAGGAAAAATAATATGAAGGTTTCTCGAGTATGATTTATTTTGATGTTTCATAATTTTGGTCACTGTAATATGTTAATTAAATCCACTTTATTGGAAGCTATATTTTAAATGTTTAACAGGTCACTAAGAAGAATCAATATGCTTGAGGAATAAAGACAAACAAAATAATATTTTATATGTCAATGACAAGTTTTCTAAAAGAACATATATGAACAAGAAAATGCAAGAAAATCAAGATGTTTACCAAAAATACAATTTTTCTTAATTTCTTTTATATTTTCAAATTAATATAGGTTTACAAATAATGATTTTCCTGTCTTCAATATTGTATGAAATGCTATTTCTAATATCCTTCCAGGAGTCTTCTAAAACCTTTTGTGCTTTCTTAGATGGAGGCCTGTACATTAAAAAGGTATTCTGTTCAAATGGGTTTCCAGAGGTTGGCCACATTTGGTTTTACTTTAAAGTTAGTATATATAACATGCCTCATTAGACCTGCATATAAACCCAAAAATAACTGCTTCAAGAGTGTATAAATGTCAACGGGTCATCTTCTTTTTGTAAAAATGTATTTTATAACAAGATATCATGACACTAATTGCATACAGAAGTTTCAAAAGGATCAAAATAGCAGAAAATTGTTGATATTTCAAAAATTATCATATCTAAAACAGCTTTCTAAAACAAGCAGTAAGAAGACTTATTTATTATATTTTTTATTATACTTTAATTTCTGGGATACAGGTGCAGAACGTGCAGGTTTGTTACATAGGTATACACATACCATTGTGGTTTACTGCACCCATCAACTTGTCATCTACATTAGGTATTAATCCTAATGCTATTCCTCCGCTAGCACCGCACTCCTCGACAGACCCCAATATGTGATGTTCCCCTACCTGTGTCCATGTATTCTCATTGTTCGTTCAACTCCCACTTATGAGTAAGAACATGTGGTGTTTGCTTTTCTGTTCCTGTGTTAGTTTGCAGATAATGATGGTTTTCAGATTCATCCATGTCCCAGCAAAAGACATAAACTCATACTTTTAATGGCTGCATAGTATTCCATGGTGTATATGTGCCACATTTTCTTTATAGTCTACCATTGATGAACATTTGGGTTCATTCCAAGTATTTGCTATTGTGAAAGGTATTGCAATAAACATACATGTGCATGTGTCTTTAGAGTAGAATGATTTATAATCCTTTGAGTATATACCCAGGACTAGGACTGCTGGGTCAAATGGTATTTCTGGTTCTAGACTCTTGAAGAATCACCACATTGTGTTCTACAATGGTTGAACTAATGTACACTCCCACCAACAGTCCAATAGTGTTTCTATTTCTCCAAAACCTCTCCAGTATCTGTTGTAGATTCTGGACATTAGCCCTTTGTCAGATGGATAGATTGCAAAAATTTCCGCCCATTCTATAGGTTGCATGCTCACTCTGATGGTTGTTTTGCTGTGCAGAAGCTCTTTAGTTTAATTAGATCTCATTTATCAATTTTGGCTTTTGTTTTCATTGCTTTTTGTGTTTTAGTCATGAAGCCTTTATCCATGCCTATGTCCTGAATGGTATTGCCTAGGCTTTCTCCTAGGATTTTAATGAATTGAAGTCTTACATTTAAGTCTTTAATCCAAATTGAGTTAATTTTTGTATAAGGTGTAAGGCAGGGATCCAGTTTCAGTTTTCTGTGTATGGCTAGCCAGTTTTCCCAAACCCATTTATTAAACAAGGAATCCTTTCCCCATTGCTTTTGACAGATTTGTCAAAGATCAGATGGTTGTAGATGTGTGGCATTATTACTGAGGCCTCTGTTCTGTTATATTGGTCTATATATCTGTTTTGGTACCAGTACCATGCTGTTTTGGTTACTGAAGCCTTGAAGTACAGTTTAAATTTAGGCAGCGTGATGCCTCCAGCTTTCTTCTTTTTGCTTAGGATTGTCTTGTGTATATGGGTTCTTTTTTGGTTCCATATGAAATTTAAAGTAGTTTTTTCTAATTCTGTGAAGAAAGTCAATGGTAGCTTGATAGGGATAGCATTGAATATATAAATTACTTTGGGCCCTATGGCTATTTTCACAATATTGATTCTTCTTATTTGTAAACATGGAATGTTTTTCCATTTGTTTGTGTTCTCTCCTATTTCCTTGAGCAGTGGTTTGTAGTTCTCCTTGAAGAGGTCCTTCATATTCCTTATAAGTTGTATTCCCAGGTATTTTATTTTCTTTGTAGCAATTGTGCATGGGAGCTCACTCATGGTTTGGATCTCTATTATTGGTGTATAGGAATGCTTGTAATTTTGCACATTGATTTTGTATCCTGAGACTTTGCTGAAGTTGCTTATTAGCTTAAGGAGATTTTGGGCTGAGATGATGAGGTTTTCTAAATATACAATCATGTCATCTGCAAACAGAGACAATTTGACTTCCTCTCTTCCTATTCAGATACCTTTATTTCTTTCTCTTGCCTAATTGCCCTGGCTGGAATGTCCAATATTATGTTGAATAGAAGTGGTAAGTGGGGCATCCTTATTTTTGCCAGATTTCAAAGGGAAAGCTTCCAGCTTTTGCCTATTCAGGCTGTGGGTTTGTCATGAATAGCTCTTATTATTTCAAAATACGTTTAATCAATACCTAGTTTATTGAGAGTTTTTAGCATGAAGAGGTGTTAAATTTAATCAAAGGACTTTTCTGCATCTATTGAGATAATCATGTGGTTTTTGTCATTGGTTCTGTTTATTCTGTTTATGTGACAGATTACATTTATTGATTTGCATATGTTGAACCAGACTTGCATCCCAGGGATAAAGCCAACTTGATTGTGGTGGATAAGCTTTTTAATGTGCTGTTGGATTCAGTTTGCCAGTATTTTACTGAGGATTTTCATATCGGGGTTCATCAGGGGTATTGGCCTAAAATTTTCTTTTTTGTTGTCTCTCTGCCATGTTTTGATATCAGGATGATGCTGGCCTCATACAATGAGTTAGGGAGGAGCCTTGCTTTTTCTATTGTTTAGAATAATTTCAGAAGGAATGGTATCCACTCCTCTTTGTACTTCTGGGAGAATTCAGTTGTGAGTTTATCTGGTCCTGGGTTTGTTTGGTTGGTAGGATATTGATAACTGCCTCAATTTTAGAAGTTGTCATTGGTCTATCCAGGGATTCAACTTCTTCCTTGTTTAGTTTTGGGAAGTGTATGTGTCCAGGAATTTATTCATTTCTTCTATGTTTTCTAGTTTATTTCTGCAGAGGTTTTTATAGTATTCTCTGATGGTAGTTTGTACTACTGTGGGATCAGCGGTGATCTCCCTTTTATCATTTTTTATTGTGTCTATTTGATTCTTCTCTTTTTTTCTTTATTAGTCTGGCCAGTGGTCTATCTATTTTGTTAACCTTTAAAAAAAACAGCTCCTAGATTCATTGATTTTCTGAAGGGTTTTTCATGTCTCTATCTCCTTCAGTTCTCCTTTGGTCTTAGTTATTTTTTGTATTCTGCTAGCTTTTGAATTGGTTTGCTCTTGCTTCTCTAGTTCTTTTAATTGTGATGTTAGGGTGTCAATTTTAGATCTCTTCTACTTTCTCTTTTGGTAATTTAGTGCTATAATTTCCCCCTAAACACTGCTTTAGCTGTGTCCCAGAGATTCTGGTACATTGTGTCTTTGTTCTCATTAGTTTCAAATAACTTATTTCTTCCTTAATTTCATTTTTTACCCAGTAGTCATTCAGGAGTAGATTAGTTTTCATAAGAAAGTTGTTTGATTTTGAGTGAGTTTCTTAATCCTGAGTTCTAATTTGATTGCACTGTGGTCTGAGAGGCTGTTATGGTTTCTGTTCTATTGCATTTGATGAGGAGTGTTTTTCTTCCAATTATGTGGTCAATTTTAGACTAAGTGTGATATGGTGCTGAGAAGAATGTATATTCTGTTGATTTGGGGTGGAGAGTTCTGTTTATGTCTATTAGGTCTGCTTGGTCCAATTCTGAGTTCAAGTTCTGAATATCCTTGTCAATTTTCTGTCTCATTCATCTGTCTAATATTGACAGTGGGGTGTTAAAATCTCCCTCTATTATAGTGTGAGAGTCTAAGTCTCTTTATAGGTCTCTGAAACCTTACTTTATGAATCTGGGTGCTCCTATATTGGCTGCATATATGTTTAGGATAGTTAGCTCTTCTTGTTACATGGATCCTTTTCCATTATGTAATGCCCTTCTTTGTCTTTTCTTATCTTTGTTGGTTTAAAATCTATTTTATCAGAGACTAGGATTGCATCACCTGCTCTTTTTTGTTGTTTGTTTGTTTTGTTTTCCATGTGCTTGGTAAATATTCCTCCATCTTCTTATCTTAAACCTATATATGTCTTTGCACATGAGTTGGGTCTGTTGAACACAGCACAGCAATGTGTCTTGACTGCTTATCCAATTTACCAGTCTGTATCTTTTAATTGGGGCATTTGGCCCATTTACATTTAAAGTTAATATTGTTATTTGTGAGTTTGATCCTGTTGTTATGATGCTAGCTCATTATTTTGCCTATAAGTTGATATGGTTTCTTCATAGTATCAATGGTCTTTACAATTTGGTATGTTTTTTCAGTGGCTGGTGCTGGTTTTTCATTTTCATATTTAGTGCTTCCCTCAGGAACTCTTGTAAGGCAGGCCTGGTGATGACAATATCTCTCAGCATTTGATTGTCTGTAAAGGATTTTATTTCTCATTTGCTTATGAAGCTTAGTTTAGCTGGATATGAAATTCTGGGTTGAATTTCTTTTTTTATTTTAGAATGTTGAATATTGGCCACCACTCTCTTCTGAGTTTTAGGATTTCTGCAGATAGATTCACTCTTAGTCTGATGGGCTTCCATTTGTGGATAATCTGACCTTCCTCTCTGGCTGCCCTTAACATTTTTTCCTTCACTTCAATCTTGGTGAACCTGACACTTATGTGTGTCAGGGTTGTTCTTCTCAAGGAGTCTCTTTGTGGTGTTTTCTGTATTTCTTGAGTTTGAATGTTCACCTGTATTGCCAGCTTGGGGAAGTTCTCCTGGATAGTATCCTGAAGAATGTTCTCCAACTTGATCCCATTCTCCTCATCACTTTTAGGTATACCAATCTAATGTTGGTTTCATCTTTTCACATAGTCCCATATTTCTTGGAGTCTTTGTTTGTTCCTTTTTATTTTTTTCCTCTAATCTTGTCTTCATGCTTTATTTCATTACATTGATCTTCAATCTCTGATGTACTTTCTTCCACTTGATTGATTCAGCTATTGATACTTGTGTATGCTTCATGAAGTTCTCATGCTGTGATTTGCAGCTCCATCAGGTCATTTATGTTCTCCTCTAAACTGGTTATTCTAGCTAGTAATTACTCTAACCTTTTTTCAATATTTTTAGCTTCCTTGCTTTGGGTTATTACATGCTTCTTTAGCTTGGAGGAGTTTGGTGTTACCAACCTTCAAACCTTACTTCTGTCATTCATCAAACTCATTTTCTATCAAATTTTGTTGCCTTGCTGAAGAGCAGTTGTGATGCTTTGGAGAAGAAGACGCATTTTGGATTTTGAAATTTTCAGCCTTTTTGCTCTGTTTTTTCCTCATCTTCATGGATTTTTCTCTTGTTGGTCTTTGATGCTGGTGACCTTAGAATGGATTTTTTGTGTGGACATCCTTTTTGTTGATGTTGATGCTATTCCTTTCTGTTTGTTAGTTTTCCTTCTAACAGCCAGGCCCCTCTGCTGCAGGTCTGCTGGAGTTTGCTGGAGGTCCACTCCAGATCCTGTTTGCCTGGGTTTCACCAGCAGAGGCTGCAGAACAGCAAAGATTGCTACCTGTTCCTTCCTCTGGAAGCTTCATCTCCAAGGGAACCCACTAGATGCCAGCTGGAGCTCTCCTGTATTTGGTGTCTGTTGACCCCTTCTACCAGTCAGGAGGCACAGGGGTCAGGGATCCACTTGATGAGGCAGTCTGTACCTTAGCAGAGCTCGAGTGCTGTGCTGGTAGATCCACTGCTCTCTTCAGAGCCAGAAGGCAGAAACGTTTAAGTCTGCTGAAGCTACATCCACAGCCATCCCTTCCCCTAGGTGCTCTGTCCCAGGGAGATGAGAGTTTTGTTTATAAGCCCATGACTTTGGCTGCTGCCTTTCTTTCAGAGATGCCCTGTCCACAGGCAGCCTAGCTACAGCAGCTTTGCTGAGCTGTGGTGGGCCCCACCAAGTTCAAACTTCCTGGTGGCTTTGTTTACGCTATTAGGGGAAAACTGCCTACTCAAGCCTCAATAATGGCAGATGCCCCTCCTCCCACCTAGCTCAAGCATCCCAGGTCAACTTCAGACTGCTGTGCTCACAGCAAGAATTTCAAGCCAGTGGCTCTTATCTTGCTGGCCTCTTTGGGGGTGGGATCTGCTGAGCTAGACTACTTGATGTCCTTTTAAAGGGAACGAAAGACTCTGTCTCACTGGCATTCCAGGTGCCACTGAGGTACAAAGAAAGAAAAAAAAAAAACTCCTGCAGCTAGCTTTGTGTCTGCCCAAATGGCTGCCCAGTTCTGTGTTTGGAACACAGGGTCCTGGTGGTGTAGTCACCCAAGGGAATCTCCTGGTCTGTGGGTTGCAAAGACTGTGGGAAAAGCACAGTATTTACACCAGAATGCATTGATCCTCATGGCATAGTCCCTTATGGCTTCCCTTGGCTACAAGAGGGAGTTTCCCAACCCTTTGCACTTCCCAGGTGCAGTGATACCCCACCCTGCTTCTGCTACCCCTCTGACAAAAGTGGTCCCAATAAGATGAGCCAGGTACCTCAGTTGGAAATGCAGAAATCATCCACCTTCTGTATTGATCTCACTGGGAGCTACAGACCGGAGCTGTTCCTATTCAGCCATCTTGCCAGCCACCCAAAGACTTACTTTTAATATGCTAACATAAATTTCATTAATGAATATAAACTTAAATTTGAAAACATAGGATCCAATATGATAATGATGGAGTAAAAGTTTATACACTACAAATTAGAGTGCAAATTGGTTCAACTTTTTTAGAAATTAATTTGGTAATATGTGGCAATAGGTTTAGAATTACTCAGAAATTCCACTTTTAGGATTTATCCTGAGGAAATTATCAGTTGTGCACAAATATTTATATAAAATATAATCTTTACAAAGTCATTTATAATTGATAACATATTTGAAAGAACATATAAGTATCAAACTAGTGGATTTAAAAAATGACATGGTACAATTATGTGACAGAAGACCATGTTGTCATTATATATCATATTTTATACTATTTCAAGATATACAAAATTTTTATGATTAAACATTGAATGAAAAATCAGGGTCAAATAATGCATTTATAAAAGGATTCCAATTATTTATTTCACCTTCATATGTACATACACAATTGACTAGAAGGATCTAAAATGAAATGTTAATTACACTTCATATGATAGAATAAGTGGTAATTTTTATTTCCATTTTTATGCTTTGCCATATTTTTTAAATTTTCTCCAAATAATAAGGATCACCTTTAACCCAAAACAATGTTTATTTCTTTTGGCATGAATTGTATCAACTGCATGGCTGTTACTTCTTATGAGTATTGACATTTTATTATATTATTTAAAATGACAGTATTTATGCAATGTAGTATTATGCATTCAAAAGCACATATTTTAGATAAATATATATATTTAATTTTTAATTAAAAATAATTGTACATATTCATGGGGTACATACTGGTGTTTCAATGCATATAATATATAGTGATCAGATCAAGGAAGTTAGGATATTCAACATCTCACACATGTATTATTACTATTATTATTATTTTTTTTTTTGAGACAGAGTCTGGCTCTGTCATCCAGTCTGGAGTGCATTGGTGCTATCCTAGCTCACGGGAACCTCCACCTCCCAGGTTCAAGCAATTCATCAGCCTCAGCCTCCCAAGTAGCTGGGACTACAGGCATTCACCACCACACCTGGCTAATTTTTTATTTATTTTTGGTAGAAGCAGAGTTTCACCATTTTGGCCAGGCTAATCTTGAACTCCTGACCTCAAATGATCCACCCACCTCATGCTCCCAAAGTTCTGGGGTTGCAGGCATGAGCCACCACCCCCAGTCTCAAATATATATTATTTTTTTTTATGCTGGGACTGTTGAAGTCCTCTTTTTATCTATTTAAAACTATATAATATATTATTGTTAACTAGAGTCATCCTATCCATCTGACAAAAGGCTAATATCCAGAATCTACAAAGAGCTAAAACAAATATACAAGAAAAAAACAAAGAACCCCAACAAAAAGTGGGCAAAGGATCTGAACAGACACTTTTCAAAAGAAGACATTTATGTGGCCAACAAACATATGAAAAAATGCTCAACATCACTGGTCATTAGAGAAATGCAAATCAAAACCACATTGAGATACCATCTCATTCCAGTTAGAATGGCGATCGTTAAAAAATCTGGAGAAAACAGATGCTGGAAAGGATGTGGAGAAATAGGAACACTTTTACACTATTGGTGGGAGTATAAATTAGTTCAACCATTGTGGAAAACAGTGTTGCAATTCCTCAAGGATCTAGAAATAGAAATTCCATTTGACCCAGCAATTCCATCACTCGGTATACACTCAAAGGATTATAAATTGTTCTATTATAAAGGCACATGCACATGTATGTTCATTGTGGCACTGTTTACTTGGAACCAACCCAAATGTCCATCAATGATAGAATGGATAAAGAAAACATGGCACATATACACCATGGAATACTATGCAGCCATAAAAAAGGATGAGTTCATGTCCTTTGCAGGGACATGGATGAAACTGGAAACCATCATTCTCCGCAGACTGACACAAGAACAGAAAACCAAACACTGTATGTTCTCACTCATAAGTGTGTTTTGAACAATGAGAACACATTGACACAGGGAGGGGAACATCACACACTGGGGCCTGCTGGGGGTGGGGGAGATAGGTGAGGGATAGCAGAGTTTGGGAGATTGGAGAGGGATAATATTAGGAGAAATACCTAATGTAGGTGAGAGGGGGATGGATGTAGCAAACCATCATGGCATGTATATACCTATGTAACAATCCTGCACGATCTGCACATTTACCCCAGAACTTAAAGTATAATTTAAAAAAGGAAATGGAAAAGAAAGTACTGGCAGAACCCACAATTACTTTTGCACTAACCTAATATTTCTTGTATCTAGCTGTAATTATGTATTCTTTAACAAATTTCTCTTTATGTCCTCCTTCCCCCCACCTTTTCCCAGCCTTTAGTGTCCTCTGTTCTATTTTTACATTATAAGATCAACTTTGTTTTTTTTTAATAGAGTCCACTTGGTATGAAATACATACCTCTGTACACATGCAAGTTCATGAGGATGTCACTTATTGAAAACAAATGATATCTGCTTTAAATAAAATCCTTGATTTTCTCAAATCATGTTAATTTCATGGGTCTAGTCAAAAGGTGTTTTAGAGCCACACAAAAAATGTGTGAGGCTATGTCAATCTTGGTGTTATCTCTGTCTCTTCAACTGATTCTCTGATTTCCTGGGCAATGCAACCCTAGCACATCATTTGTCACTTATGGAATAAGAGAGATTTCTGAATTGGCAGAGATATTTGCATAGAATCGCACAGATCCCCTGAAGCTGAAAGAATTTGTGAAGCTTGAAACATGATGAATTACTTTCACTGCATATATTAAATGAAGAGACTGGAAAATGACTTATGTGAAATGATGTCACAGAACACTGTTGAAAGGTCTATTGTTTTGTTTACAGAAGTATTTTTGTATTACCATCATATGGCAGCACTAATAATGTATCACAAACTGGTTGGCATAAAAGAGAAGCATAAAGGAGAAGAAATACATTATCTCACAATTTTGCAGGCTAGAAGTCTGAAATCAAGACATCATGAAGGTTTGTTCCTTCTGAAAGCTCTGAGGGAGAATCTATTCCATATCTTTCACCTAGCTCCTGATGACAGCCAGCAGGCCCTGGCACTCCTTGCCTTGTAGCTGTATCACTCCACTATACCTTCATCTTTACAAGGCATTCTCTACGTAAATGTCTGTCTTCACATGGCCATTTTTGTATCATACACCAATCACGTTGAATTAAGAACCCCTTTACCCAATTTGACCATATCTTAACTAATTATATTTACAACAACACATTCTACAGTACTGTTGGTTAGGACTTCAACATATCATTTTTGAGGGATACAATTCAACCCATAACAGTGACTTAGTCAAAAATAGAGAATTTTAGAAAAAGAAATATTGGGGTTTAAGTTTTGACTCCACTTTGAGTTTTAGAGATGTAATTTATTTTCCCTGAGTTCATTTCCTTATATGTAAAATAGAGATAATAATATTTATCTCATTTTCTTTGTGAAGATCAATGCTGATCTATCTAGAAAATGTGGCACATAGTAGAGCATCTGAACATGACATTTTTTATTAATATTAGTGCAAGCTTTATTTGTCAGGTAACTGACAGGTCAGGTTATATTTAGTAGAATTGATGCCATCCAGTTTTATACAATACATATAATTTTTGAATATTTTATATGTCGAGTCTAATTCCTGCTGACATAATTTCCATTCTAATGCCTCCATATCATTATATTGTAAACTGTACTATATCACATCATAGATGAAAATAATACCATTTGTGTTTTGATATCACAGATTCAGTAATTTTTTAAAATTGAGACACTCCAAAGATTATCCTCAAATAATGGCTGCAAATTTGCAGTTGAATCTGATTTAGCAAGAATGCATACAACATTTTGTTTTCAGATAGCTTCCTATTAGCTAAAACTTTGACAAGCATCACAAGTAAAAGTGCATTTTTTAATATAATGTATATCTTTACCCATAAAATTAGCTCAAACTTTTCTTAGTCTAGAAAAGAACATGACTAACTTAAGTTTATTGCTGACAATGGCCATTAACATGGAGTGGGAGAGAGATGGGGAATGTGTGTGTGTGTGTGTGTGTGTGTGTGTGTGTGTGTGTGTATAGTGGAGGTGGGAGGAGGCTGTTATTGAAAATGTGGAGGAAATGCAGATTTGAAGAAATGTACTAGATAGAAAAACATATGCAGCCTGTGCCTAGAGCATAAAGGCTGCTGTCAGCTCTTCAACAGCCTAACTTAATATAATTTTCAGAGATCCACAGTGCAGATGTGTCAGGCAGAATTTGGCCCATAGAGTTTAGATTAGCAGGAAATCTATTAATCCAACCTAATATCCAAAGGGCTGTTGCTAGATCCAGGAGGTCATAAATTTGCACCACTCTTTCATCATTCTGGGCCCCAGATGGTGTTAAATGGACATAAGGCATAATGAGATCTAGGAAGACATCATTATATTATTAGGTCAAAATTCACAGCCCCATCTCTTTATCTAGACTGGAAGGGATGGTTTTCTTGAAGTGTTAATATCCACTGTTGATTGACTGTGCAGACTGCTTTAAGAGTTCACAGTATTTATTTTAGATATAAATAGTATTATTGGCAGCCAAGACTGCAACAAAGACACCCATTCATATGGCAGTTCACACAGCTATTGCAACAAAGATAATGTCTACTTTTCTCTCAGTTTATATTTACAGCTTTAAAAGGTATTATTTTAGCAAAGGAAAAATAGAATATAAACTTTATCATAACGGTCACTGAGTGTTGTCAACGCATCCTTAAACCAGTAGTTTTATAAATGGCTCTTTTGAAATCAGAAACTCTTAAGAAAGCAAAACAGAATGAAGTTTGAAATGTGTGCTTGTTTAAAACTTCTTCCACCATCTCTGGCTGAGAATACAGGTGGCCAAGCACAAGAGTTCCTGCCAATTTCTAAAGTTACACTTTTATCCACTAAACAAGCATCCTGATCCGGGTTACCAAACAGGGCACTCAACAGGAGCTCTGAGTGTGCATATTAAATATCACTTATGCCTCTGCCTGGGCCATCCACTTTAGGGAAGGCTTGATCTCAGTCTGTTTCACTCTTTTCCTGTACTCTCTAGTTTTAGGTAATGAACTTTCCCCAGAGACCTTTCTCAGAAAGGATCTTCATGCAGAACAGTTGATGCACATGCTTCTGTTTTGAAAACCACATGTTCAGCACATTTTGCTTTTCTGAAATGGAATATGGTTTAAGTTTGTTTCATTCCAAAAGAGTTTGGCTGGAAGGACTTATGTCAAAGTGCAAAAGATTTTATACACAGTAAATTTTTTTTTCTCCTTTCTTCTTCTTCTCATGGCCCAAAGAGGAGAAAATGATAAAACATACACTTTATGCCACAATAGCAGTTACTTTTGTACATATGAATACACTGACGAGGTGGCTTGTTAAGAAAACACCATTCTTCTTATTTATCTTGGATTCAGCTGATTTATTATAAGAGTCACATCAAGAAAAGAAGTACTTGACTCTAATATGAAACTTAATATGTATTCAAAGTAAACAGTCTCAATGTCAGAATTTAATGGATCTTATTAAAAGCCCATTCATGGAGTAACTAGGCTATTGTATCAGCATGGTATCCAGGAAGTTCTACTTTTAAACAGCTTCCTTAAATCGGTATTCATATTCAATGAAATATGCATCTTAATAAGGAAAAATTGTGACCTATACAATGAATTATAATATTAAGATTTAATAGTTTATTTCTAAATAATATTAAATCATAGTCAATAGTGACACTTAAAAGGCCTTATCTCTGACATTACTTTATAAAGTCTGTGTTAATCCAATGCCATTTTAAGGGTGAAATATTGGAAGTTGACTTTTTAAGGAGAGGAGATGATTTTTAACTTTTTGAAGAATCCCAAGAATCCCCATTGATAAATATACATGCTGCACTTTATCTTATTTTTGCAAGCCTTAAGTCTCCATATTTAAAACCACATTAAAGTGGTTTGTCTCTATAGCTTGTCTTAAATAAAATCAATGATGATTTATTGAATATTCACCTGATTTAAAGCATAATAGTGGAAACTGTAGAAGGGATCCAAAAGTACCAGACATCATTTTCATGTCATAAATTTTGTTTTCTAATCTATTTAAGAATACAAGACCAGAGAGATCCAAGATGGCCAAATAACAACAGCTCAGGATTGTAGCTCCCAGTGAAAGCACAGAGAGCGAGTGGATGCCACACTTTCAGGCGAATTTTTGTTGTCCACAGACTGGGAGATTCCCAGCCGAGGAGCCACACGGGTCGCCAGCGTGACTTTTTTGGTCAGCACGGCTGTTTTGCCAGTGCCCCAGCATGGCGCTTCTCAGTGCAGAGTATACGGGACGGGGTGCCCTTTGAGTCAGGCTCGGCTGGTCCCAACCCCACAAGGAGAACAGCAATTGGAAACGCTGAGGACTGAGAGATTCACAGCAATCACAGCCGAACTGGGAAGGTCCAGCTCTGTGGGGAAGGGGCATCCGCCAAAGGAAAACTAAGAAACAGAAAAAACTTCATCACCGGGCGGAGAGAGATCCAAGATGGCGATTAACAACAGCTTAGGATTGTAGCTCCCAATGAAAGCACAGAGAGCATGTGGACACCTCAATTTCAGACGAATTTCTGTTGCCCACCAACTGGGAGCTACCCAATGGAGGAGCCATTCAGGTCGCCAGCGTGACTCTTTTGGCCGGCGCAGCTGTTTTGCTGGTGCCCCAGCACGGCGCGGCACTTCTCAGTGCGGAGTATACACGACTGGGTGCCCTTTGAGTCCGGCTCGGCTGGTCCCATCCCCACAAGAACAGCAATTGGAAGCGCTGAGGACTGAGAGTTCCACAGTAAGCACAGCTGAACCCGAGAAGGCATAGCTCTGCGGGGAAAGGGCGTCTGCTGCAGGAAAACTAAGAAACAGAAAAAAATTCATCACCAACAAGCCGGACGTCCACTCAGACCCAATCTGAAAGTCGGCAATTACAAAGACGACAGGCGGATAAATCCACAAAAATGGGAAGAAACCAGTGCAAAAAGGCTGAGAACACCCAAAATCAGAATGCCTCTCC
>CAUYLG010048005.1:0-41837 GCA_963573385.1 Cacajao melanocephalus | reverse complement strand
CTATATCTGGCATTTCTCCCTATGTTATCCCTCCCCAACTAGGACACTTACCAGGTCCTCAGAATCCACATCTTAATACCTCTTGCATTGGCCAACTTCTTAATACAAACATTCTGCCTAATATAAATAGTTCTGCAACCTAGCATGGAATAATGATTTTCCAGGAGCAACTCCTTTAGACAATTAGAAGCATCTTCTCCATGATTTCTTCTTGCATTATATGCTGCCATATGGCAACAAGAATCTACCCGGCATAGCATATGGAAAACTTGCCATGCATGGGAAAACATTAAAGAAAAAATATAGAAACAAGAGATGTTGCCATTGCTCATACCACTGCATAAGAAAATTGCTTGCCACTGGTGCCAAAGCATAAGTAGTTTAACATATCTCTTATGTGTGATTTCTATTTTATGTTTAAGTCTCGGTTACTAAGTAATACCCTGCCAGTATTGATCCCTATTTGGATACCAGTTGAACAAAAATGTTTTTCTACCTCATCAGTGGCCTAGCATGGCCAATCCAGAATGTTCTTTCTCTCCCCCTTGGGAAGCCTCTTCTATTCTTAGTTTTCATTTATATTTATATCACCAATGAATTAGTTTCTCAGAGTTGATATTTTCAAACCATTCTCAATTACTTATTCTTTCTCACCTCTCATGTCCCACCAGACAAAAAAATCCCATACATTTTATTTAAGAAATACCTTTGAATCTAGCTTCTGTTTTCTATCCTCATTGCCCTTATATTCACACACTTATTCCTACTTGGAAAATTGGAAGTACTGTCTCTGTTTTCCCCTACCTAGACCTAGTCTTTCCTCTCATCAAGCCAAATTCAAGCAGCAGCTAGAGTTTCATTCCAGAGCACAATTCAGATAAGTCACTTCTGTCTTTCAAAATTTCTGTTAGTTTGACAGATATTAAGGAAATAGACCTAAACTTATTAGCATAACAGCTCAAGGCTTAATCATCCAACACAAATGAATCTCATTTTCATGAGCACTACACTCCCAGAAGGCCATTTTTCTCACCTTTTCCTCAGACACATCAGAGGATCTTATATCTCTGTATCTCCTTTAAACTAATCCTCCTGTGCCCTGGAAGGTCCTTTATCCACCATTTTATCTTGCAAACTCCAGCTCATATGTGAAGTGTCTTCCCCAAAGATGATTAATTGCTTCTTCCATGCCTTCATAGCTCTTACAGTATACTGCCAGTTATCTGTTTCTAAGTATGAGTTAACCTTTCTGTGAAGAAGTCCAGGGCAGAGATAACTTTATAATGTCTGACAACTTAAAAGGCACTTAGTGGATAATTGCTGAATAAATAAAAGAGCAAATCAAACAATTAGTGCTTAACTGTATCTGTTTTATAGAGTTCTAATTTAAACACAAATAGAGTTATTTAGAGTAGACTTTGAAAACTGTAAGAGAAATTAATTTGAGGGACCTGGGGATTGATCCAACGTGCCAGTCACCACCAACACCTACACGTGCTATCTGGAAACCTGAGGACAGGCCCATCCTGCCCACAACTGCCACCACTGGTGCCTGAGGACCAGCCCCAGCAAAGCCTCCACCACTGGTGTCCCTATCCTCAGCAAAGCCTCACCATGGTCTCCAATAAAAACTGCAGTTACAGATACCACTGACACTAATGACTGCTGAAGAAATCATAATGAGACTATACTACACTGCCAACCCAGAATTAAAGCTAAAGTGCTCCCACCCAACCAACACTATAGATACATCTAAAAAAAAGTCCCTGTGGAATTCAATTCATAAAATTAGAAGATGCATAGATATCAGTATAGGGAGACAAGAATTATGGAAATGCAAGAAAATATGATACCTTCAAAGGAATACAATAATTCTCCAATAAAAGATCCCAAATAAAATATTTGAAATGTCTAAAAAAGAATTCAAAATAATAACTTTTTTTTAAACTCAGTGACATACAAGAGAACACAGTAAAACAATATAAAGAAATCAGGAAAACAATTCATGATTCAAATGAGAAATTTAATGAAGACATAAATAACATTTTAAAAAACAAACAAAAACTCTAAAACCAAAGAATTCAATGAGTGAAATAAGAAATAAAATTGAGAGGTCTGACAATAGACTAGATCAAGTCAGAAGAAAGAATTTCTGAGCTTGAAGATAGTTTTTCTTTTTTTTTTTTTTTTTTTTTTTTTTTTAAAAAACCAGTCAGACTAAGAAACAGGAAAAAAGGACAAAAATGAAGAAAGCCTATGTTACACATTGGACATGATAAAATTACCAAATTTTTAAATTTTGAATGTTTCAGAAGGATGAGATAAGTAAAGGGAAAAAACAAACCCTATCAAAAAAAAATTGTAGCTGAAAATTTCCCAAGTCTTGTAAGAGATACAGACATCCAGATACAGGAAGCTCAAAGATCACTAAATATATTGGACCTAAGACGGTTTATTCCAAGTAACATTATATTCAAAATTTCAAAAGACAAAGAGCAAATTCGAAAAACAGCAAGAGAAAAGTATCAAGTAACATATAAAAAAATTCTCATCAGACTAACAGCAGATTTTTCAGCAGAAAATTCACAAGACAGGAAAGAATGAATTGTGTATTCAAAGTGCTGAAAGAAAAAACTTCTAGCCAAGAATATGCAACCCAGAAAAGCCATTCTTCAAAAATGGAGGTAAAATTAAGGCTTTTCCAGATAAACAAAAACTAATTCATAACCATTGGATCATCCCTATGAGAAATACTTAAGGACACTTAAGGATACTTATTTCCTACATTTGGAAACAAATAGACAATATCTACCATTGCAAAAACACACCAAAATATAAAACTCACTAGTAGAGCAGTTACACAAATCAGAAAGACAAAAAGCCATACACCACCACTATAGAAAACTACCAAATCACAATGGTAAGAGAAGAAAAAGAAAGAAAGAAAGAAAGAGAGAGAAAGAGAGAGAGAGAGAAAGAAAGAAAGAAAGAAAGAAAGAAAGAAAGAAAGAAAGGAAGAAAGAAAGAAAAGGAAGGAAAGGAAGAAAGAAAGAAAGAAAGAAAAGAAAGAAAGAAAGGAGAAAGAAAGAGATAAGAAAGAACAAAACAACCTGAAAACAATTAACAAAATGAGCAGAATAAGTTCTCACCTATCAATAATAACCTTGAATGCAGATGGATCAAATTCCCCACTTAAAAGATATTCACTGGCTGAACAAATGAAAAAACAAAACCCAACTATATGCTGCCTACTAGAAATTCACTTTACCTGTAAAAACCTATAAAGATAAAAAGTGAAGGGATGGAATAAGATACACCACACAAATGGAAACCAGAACTAAGCCTAACATTTGGAGTAGCTATACTTACACCAGATAAAACAAACTTTCCAAGCTACTTGGGAGGCTGAGGCAGGAGAATTGCCTAAACCTGGGAGGCAGAGGTTGCTGGTAGCTGAGATTATACCACTGCACTCCAGCCTGGGTGACGGAGCAAGACTCTATCTCAAAAGAGAGAGAGAGAGAGAGAATAAGAAATATTAGCAAGGTTGCACGGAAAGGGGAACACAAATACTGTTGGTGCGAATATAAATTAGTACAGATATTATGAAAAACAGTGTGGGGATTTGTCAAAAAACTAAAACTAGAACTATCATTTGATCCAACAATCCACTACTGGGTATTTATCCAAAAGAAAATAAACCAGTATATCAAAGGAAGATTTTCACTCCTGTATTTGTTGTAACATTATTCATAATAGCCAAGATATGGAATCAACCTAAGTGTCAATTAATAAATGAATGAATAAAGAAAATGTGCTATATATACACATGGAATACTGCTTAGTCATAAAAAATAAATTTTCTTTTATTTTCAGCAACAGGAATGGAACTAGTGATTAATATGTTAAGCAAAATAAGCCAGGCATGGAAAGACAAAGATTGCATGTCCTTGCTCATATGTAGGAGCTAAATAGTTGATCTCAAGGAGGTAGAAGAATGATGATTACCAGAGGCTGGGAATAGTGGAGAGGGGAAGTATGAAGGAAGGTTGGTTAATGGGTACAAATATACATTTAGATAGAAGGAATAAGTTCTAGTGTTTGATAGCATAACAAAGTAACTATAGTTAATGATACTTTATTGTATATTTCAAAATATCTAGAAGAGTTGAATTGTTCCCAACAAATATTTGAGGTGATGGAAATCCTAAATACCCCAATTTTATCATGACACATTGTATGCATGTACCAAAATATCACGTGTACCCAATAAATATGTACAAGTATTATGGATCAATAAAAATGTAGTCTTTATTACAAAGTAATAATTTTTAAAGGCAAAAACAGTAGGAAAAAATATTTATGTGTGCAGTATTACACAATAATTTTTCACAAATGAACTTAATTTATTAAAAGGATACCCCAAATGCAGTTCAATATTAAGTCATTATCATAATATACTAGGTCTTCTAGCTAGTCGTAACTGGAAGCTAGAAAGTCTTCTCCCCACACATTTTATTTTTGTCCTCTTATTTAACACAATAGTAGTCCTTGCAAGTTAGCTGCTACAAATTGCTAGAATTCTCTGAATTTCAGATTCAATTACAAATACTATTTGTTAAATGCTTACTATATATATCCTACACTGTGCATGCAACATTTACTTACACTTTTACCCTTAAGAGGCTAATTTTTCAATCCTAGTCCCTACTAATAACTTTTGTTGTTGTTGTTTTTCTCTTCCAGCTCTTTGGATTGCTACTCTTGCTGCTGCTACTGTTTTGCTATTGCAACACTGCCTTGTTTTCCTGACTGCACATTCATGTGTGACATGACCTTACCGTTGGATATAGGTTCCCTCAAACTCCCATGTCCCTGTTTTGTTTCCACAAACATCTTTAAGGCTAAATCCTTTCTCTCTGGGCCACCTACCTTTTAACATTAGCCTTAATCCTCCTGGTCCTCTAGAACCTCCTGTTTAGCCACAATCCCACATAGTTCACGATGATATTGGTCATTTCTTTCTTTCTGGTCTTGCTAATAAGTCTAGCTACACTAGCTCAAATATTAACCTGCCACCTACTAACACACCAGCTCACACTATCCCTAATTCTGTCCTGCACTGTATTCTGACAGTATCTCCATCTCAAACATCAAATTACTGAAATTACAGATAAGCCTCAAAGTCCTTTTTAAGTACCTCAACTTCCTCCTAATTTGTACTAATCTTCCTCAATACCCTCAATACATAAATTCCAATGTGTATCTACCAAATTCCTAATTTTCTTAGTCCATTATCAAATAATCAACACTGATTATAAGCTTTCGATAACTGATGAAAATAATTGTTCTAAAGGAAGAAATTATAAACACCTTCTCTATATATTATACATTCTTTATAGTTTTGTGTGAGCCTCAAGTAAAAGAAACATATTGAGTTACACATAAAGGAAATTTTTTTAAGTGCTACATCAAACTTGAAACTGCCAAAACAATTATCACAATAAATAAATGCCCATTTTTTCTTTGACTATTGAATACAAGTCTCTTGCAGGGGTAAAAAAGATCCCCATGGTTTATATTTAGATATTTCATTGTTGTTCAAGGTTCAGTTTTAATTGTAAGCAAAATAGCACACAAGTAAATTTACCAAAGCACATTATTTCTTGAAAAATATATGCAATCCACCATTTATAATTATGTTTTTTCTAAAAGTTTGTAACATGATTATTTAGAACTTCATTTTTTTTAATTTTAAAATTTATTTTTAATTTTAATTTTTAAGGATACATACTAGTTGTGAATATGAGGTACATGTAATATTTTGATACATGCATTCAATGTGAAATCAAATCTGGGTAACTGGAATATTAATCACCTTGAAAATGTATGATTTCTTTGTGTCAGGAATATTCTAAATCTTCTTCTCTAGCTATTTAGAAATAAACAATAAATTATTGTTAACTATAGTCACCATATTGTGCTACTGAACACTAGATGCTATTCTATCTACAAACCTCTCTTCATCCTATCCCACTACACTTCCCAGCCTCCAGTAACCATCATTCTACTACCTCCATGAGAACAAATTTTCAGCCCCAACATGTGAGAACAAAAACTGCTTCTCTTTTTGTGTCTAACTTATTTCACTGAACATAATGTCTTCCACATCAACCTATATTGCCGCAAATGACAGGATTATATTCTCTTTTAAGGCTTAATAATGTTCCATTGTGTATATATATCATATTTTTTATCCATTCATTTGTTTATGTACACTTGGGTATTGTGAGCAGTGTTCCAATAAACATGGGAATGCAGTCTATTTAATACACTGATTTCCTTTCTTTTGGATAGATACCCAGTAGTGGAATTGTTGAATCACATGGTAGCTCTATTTTTAGAATTTTGAGAAACCACCACACTACTTTCCATAGTGGCTCTACTAATTACATTTCCACCAACAGTATATGAGTGTTCCCTTTTCTCTGCAAACTTTCCAGAGTCTCTTATTTTTTTCTTTTTGGTAACAGCCATTCTAATTAAGATGAGGTGATATCTCATTGTGGTTTTAATTTGCATTTCCCTAATGATTAGTGATGTTGAGTATTTTTTTAACATACCTGTTGACCCTTTGTTTGTCTTCTTTTAAGAGACATCTATTCAGATCTTTTGCCCATTTTAAAATCAGATTGTTTGGGTTTTTTTGCTCTTCAATTGTTTGTGTTCTTTATACATTCTAGTTCTCAATCCCTTGTCAGGTAAATAGTGTGCAAATATTTTCACCTATTCTCTGGGTTTTCTCTTCACTTTATTGATTGTTTCCTTTGTTCTGCAAAAGCTTTTTAGCTTAATGTAATCCCATTGGTCAATTTTTGCTTTAGTTACCTGTGCTTTAAGGCCTTACTCAAGAAATCTTTACCTAGTCCAACGTCCTGGAGTGTTTTTCCAATGTTTTCTTCCAGTAATTTTATAGTTTTGGTATTACATTTAAGTTTTTTATCCATTTGCTTTTTTTATATGGTGAGAGACAACAGTCTAGTTTCATTCTTCTGCATATGGATATCCAGTTTTCCCAGCACCATTTATTGAAGAAGGTATCCTTTCCATAATGTATTTTCTTGGTACCTTTGTCAAAAATGAGTTGGCTGCAAATGCATGGTTGTATTAGTCAGGGTTCTCTAGAGGGACAGAACAAATAGCATACATGTATATATAAAGGGGAGTTTATTAAGAGTATTGACTCACAGGATCACAAGATGAAGTCCCACAATAGACTGTCTGCAAGCTGAGGAGCAGGGAAGCCAGTCCAACTCCCTCAACTTCAAAAGCAGGGAAGCCGACAGTGCAGCCTTCAGTCTGTGGCCAAAGGCCTGAGAACCCCTGGCAAACCACTGGTGTAAGTCCGAGAGTCCCAAAGCTGAAGAACTTAAAGTCGGACATTTGAGGGCAGAAAACATCCAGCATGAAAGAAACATGAAGACTGAAAGACTCAGCAAGTCTGCAATTTTCACCTCCTTCTGCCTCCTTTATTCTAGCCACATCGGGAGCTAATTAGATGGTGCCAACATAGATTGAGGATGGGTCTGCCTCTCCCAGTCCACTGACTCAAATGTTAATCTCCTTTGACAACACCCTAGCAGACACACCCAGGAACAATACCTTGCATTCTTCAATCCAATCACATTGACACTCAATGTGAACCATCACAAGCCCACCCCTTATCGATGTGAACACAGACACAGCTCCTGAAATCATGCATAATCTTCAAATAAAGACAGTGATAAGATCATAACTACACTGAACATAATACAGCTATTCTTCATACAACCTGAAGCACATTAATATTTAACCTAAATGCTATTACGTAAGTTAACAACACTTAAATGCCGATAAGAAATCAGTAAATCTAATGTCGTATAATAAAGGAAAAAAAGAAAATAAAATGAAGATTTTTCTTAGTACTAGTGTATAAATTGCACAAAAATATTCTTAACAAAATAAAGAAGAAATACTCATGACAATTACAGTCCTCCTTTCTGCAACTGGTCATGTGGTCATAGTTGGTATTGTTGACTACTTTCTTCTACTACTTATTCCATGTTCCCTTCACCTTCTGCAAGCATCTCAGCGGGTTGTGGTATTTTACCTGGTGGCCTAAACCAAGCTTTCATTCCTGAAGGGTCTGGGCCACTTTTAGTCCTGCCTGGATTGGGTTGTTGTAGTTTCCCACTGACCTTAATCACATGGAATGGTAATACTAAGAGATGCCCTATGGGATCTCCTGTATTCCATGCATACTCTTTCTTACCTTCATTATGGAGTAGTAGGCTAAATTCATCTTGATTGACCAGGTCACCCATCCCAGCAAACACTATAACTTCCTTCTTAGCCTGTTGCCTTAGAGGTAGGAGGAATACAAAGTGGCCAGGTGACAATCTAAACTCCCAGTTTAATTGAATCATTG
This sequence comes from Cacajao melanocephalus, assembly GCA_963573385.1. Lineage (NCBI taxonomy): Eukaryota > Metazoa > Chordata > Mammalia > Primates > Pitheciidae > Cacajao > Cacajao melanocephalus. The sequence continues at coordinate 33,370 of CAUYLG010048005.1, read as the reverse complement.
TGTTTCCTGGAGGCAACATTTCTCCCTCTGGAACTAAGACCTCTAGGCCAGAAGAATGTAATATTGTGGGAACATGAAGCAAAAAATTTTCTAGTAGGTCACTAGGGGTGATGGTGAGAGGTACCACTTCCACTTTCACCCCTTGATTCCTGGACTCGTGACTCCTAGCTATGGGAGAAAGAGTACCATATATAATTAACCTGCCACCAAGTAGCAGGCTGATCACCCCAAGTGCCATGTCAAGGGCTCAGTGTTGGTCTCTGCTGCTAGCAAATTGGGCAATCACGGTTGCCATAGCCAGATCAGTCTTGCTGAGTGGAAGTCCGTGTGGCTTACCCTATGCATAACCTCTATGCCTGCCACCATGGCCACTTTGTTCATGGGCCCAATGTGTGATGACAGGGTGGCTGAAGAAAGAGGTTTAGTGGTGAATGAGACATCCTATCTATTTGATTATTAAAATCCTCCTCTGCTGAAGTCACCTTTTGGTGAGCATTCACGTGAGATACAAATACCTTCACAATTTTTGACCACTCAGAGAGGTCCATCTACATACCTCTTCCCCCAATTTTTTTGTCACCAGTTTTCCAATCATGCTTCTTCCAAGACCCTGATGACACAGCCAAACCATTGCTTTCAGCCCACAAATCAGTATATAATTGAAGATCTGGCCATTTCTCCTTACAAGCAAAGTGCACAACCAGATGCACTGCTCAAAGTTTTGCCCACTGGGAAGATTTTCCCTTGACACTGTCCTTAGGGGATGTCCTAGAAAAGGCTATATAGTACTGCAGCTGTCCACTTTTGGGTGGTGCCTACGTATAATGCAGAACCATCTGTAAACCAGGCCCTAGTCTCCTCTTCGTCTATCAGCTGATCATAGGGAACTCTCCATGAGGCCATTGTTGCAGGCTGGAGGAGAGAAGGCAGGGTGGCAGGAGTGGGGACCATGGGCATTTTAGCCACTTTTTAATGTAACTTACTTGTGGCTTCAAGACCTGCTCAAGCCTGATCATGTATATACCACTTCCATTTAATGATGAAATCCTGCTGTGCATACCTTACTTTATAGCTAGATGTGTTCGAAAGCATTGAGTTCATGATAGGCAGTTCAGGTCACATGGTGACCTGATGACCATAGTCAAACCTTTAGTTTCTACCAAGACCTAGTAACATGCCAACAGCTGTCTTTCAAAAAGAGAGTAGTTATCTGCAGAAGAGAGCAAGGCCACGCTCCAAAATTTTGGTGTTCTTCACTGTGATTCACCTATGGGGGCCTGCCAAAGGCTCCAAACAGCATCCCTATCTGCTACTGACATGTTAAGCACCATTAGATCTACTGTGTCATATAGCCCAAGTGGCTATATGAGGTCTCCATCTTGTTTTATGTTCTTGGGAGCCTAACTTTGTAAACTTGGGAGACTGACCTTGTCAGTTACAAACTTTGCTACAGATCTCTGAAGAAAAACAAAAAAAATTGGATGAGGTCTCCATTTTGTTGTAAGTCCTTGGGAGCCTGACTTTGCAACCATGTGGCAGTACTTTCTTTTACTCTCTGCCATTTTACAATGGTGGTCTGTATTCAATCCTGGCTTAAGGAATGTATACTTTCCAGTTAATATATGGGTAAATTTTATGATTTGCTGATTCTCTTTCCCTCGATGAACAACTTCTAGCTTCCTTCTTAAATATTCCATTCTCTGAGCTACCTTTAAAGATTCTAGATTTTGTAATAATTGCTTGCCACTTCTTTGAAAATATCTTGTACACTCACAGTTAAGTCATAACCTTAGTTGAGGCTTGTTGGTTTCACCTGTGAGGTTACTTTTGGTAAAGTCCAAAAGCCAGAAATACTGGCCACTGGACATGCTAAAGTTGGGTAATAAGGGATTTTAAAGGATTTTTTAAAAGAGCTGATTAAAAGTCAGCTTAATTAAAAATGGATATCCAAGCTATAGGTATATTTAAAAGGCTTTTATGTAATTTCTTTTCTTGGATGTTGTTTTACTGGAAAAATGATTTTTTTTTCTCCTCAGTCAACTAAATTATTTTTCTCCATTTGTTTTGCCATTCTTAATGTGATAACTTCTGATAGTCTGGTACTGCTTGGGCAAAATAGAGAAGGTGCCGTAGATCCCATTTTGGGACCCCAATAATTAAAAGCAGATATATCCCTCTCGAAATCTGTTTTTGTTTCCCAGCTATACTTGCTTAGTAGGCTCAAGTCCTGTTTCTTAAAAGGCTCCACTCTGAGGCAAGTAATCCAATTAAGAGGTTGACAAATGAAAAATCTTACAACTACTGAATCTTCTTCTGTCCATTTTTGTAGTTATATTTGTGTTATGTGTGTAATTTTATATTTAAAAAATCTCTGATTGGCTTAAAGAAAAAAAGCATTTAGATCAAATATTTTTAAAGAAAAAATAAAAGCAGTAATTACTTTTAGTTCATGTGACTTAATCTTTAAGAAACAAAAGTTTTAAAGATTATTGGTAAAATACAATTGTCTTCAAAATGTAAATATGTGGTCTGAATTATGCAGGTGAGATTGTAAGTTTGCTAAATGCTCCAAGGTCATAAACTGATCTTTGGCTCTTGAAAATTGCTTGAATTGCCTGCTTTATAGTTTTGTAAGGCATGGGAACAGATGAAATTAGCCACACACCTAAGTATGTTGGAAAGAGTCAGAACTTATCTGTGCCTAATATATAATTAAAATAACTTACCAGGTTTTACATTAAGATTAAAAATTGCTAGGAGTCGCCATTATAATATGTAATTGAGACTACTCAAAATAGACTTATATGCAAGGTGCTTAAAGAAAGTAAAATGTGTTTTTAGTAAAACTTTATAAGAAGGCATGAGAATGTAAGTTTTTGCCTAGTTTAGAGGGTTAGAGGGATGTTTTAAATCAGATAAAATAAAACTAAAGTTTTAAACAAATTGTGGAATGTTTGCAGAACTCAATCTTATAAAAGAAATTCTGTGCATAAATATATTGGCTAAATTTAAAAGGGTATCATTTCGTTTTTCCATTAATTGAATATGGGAATGAAAGCATGACAAAGATTTCTTAAAGCACTGATCTGCTCTTTAACAAAAATTTGTAAAGGGACTATGGGAATCCTACCTTATGGTCAAACTGATTAAGACTGGATTGATTTGTCTGTAAGGTTTCATTAAAAATAAATAAAATCATGGCATTGATATTAGTAGTGGACTACTGCAAGGGTGAAATTTGGCTCTCTCTCAAACGAGGTTTTCAAGTAATATTAGAGGATAATGAAAGACCTTTATTTGCCCTGCAAATAAACTACCAAAAAAAAAAAAAGAAGAAGAAGAGAAAGACAAGAGACAGATTGTTTGGAAAGCAATGTCTTCCTTCTTAGTGAGGAAAGGTTTTTGCCTTTTTAAAAAAAATTTAGTCATTATTTTGACTAAATAAATGACCTATGATAACCAGGAATTTTATTTCATAATGTCAAGTGCTTTAAACCTTTAGCTTCTTGAAATCAAACTTAAACTTCAAGATTGTCTTTCCTGATCCCTAAATTTTGAATATTTCAGAAGGCCCCTGGAGCATCCAGGATTATTTGACACATTTGGTTACATGGAATTGCCAAAATAAAATAATGTTTAACCTTCTTTGGGTTATATTTTAGGTGAATAATACTAATATGTGTCCCAAAATTATATTGGATTTCTACAATTCTAATTTCTGAGTATAATTATGTTAAGTTATTTTAACGTTATTAAGAAATAACGAAATTTCTCTGTTTTCTCTGTCAATCATGTTTTTGACTGTGACTATCCGAAGACATTTCATAATTCACATACAACAGTTGTCTTGTTTTGATTCTTTTGAAAAGCTGGCTTATAGTCAGCTATAGGACTTTGGCAGGTACTCTCAAATGCTAATTATTTTTCAGTCATGAAAACATTTTATTTTGAGCTATTTACAGCTTTGAACAATTAAGGATGGTATACTCCTTCCTGTGAACAAAATTTGGAGCATATTTGTTTCTCTCATCTTGGTTTCTCCAGAATTTTGAAACTATTTGTGAGTATTCACAATGACTAGACCACTGTTGCTGGATGAAACGGCAATCCAGAGTGAAAACTTCTATTCCTGTTTGCCTGCCCTTCCCTGATTGGTTCTTTCTGAATAACGCTTTGTAACCAATCAAATGTTGCCTTTTCCAATACTACCTACAGCCTACCCCTCTCCTGTCCTGTGCCTATAAAAACCCCAGACTCAGTCACACTGGAAGAGACAATTCAACTTCAGGCGAGAGACCACCTTCCCATGCCCTCCCACTGAAAGCTGTTTGGTCACTCAATAAAATTCTCCACCTTCATCGTACTTCAATTGTCAGCATAACCTCATTCTTCTCAGATGTGGGATAAGAACGCAGGATCCACTGAATGTGGGTACTCAGAAGGCTGTAAACACTGTGACCCTCTGTCCCACATGACAGGAAGCAGCAGCAGGACTGAGCCAGCCATAGAACCCTGAGCTGGAGTGGGACAAGGGGCTGACAGAGCTGTTAACACGTCACCATCCATCAGGCTGTGGACAGTGGAACTAAAAGTGCTACTTAGCATGTTGTAACACCCCTTCTGGTGTTTAGGGGTCATGGGCATCCCTCCCTGGGCATCAGTGTGTTCCCCTTGGGGCAATACGCCTGGTCCAGCTGCAAGCCTTGCATGGAGCCTGCCTTTATGTCAACTCTTGGAACAGTTGACCAGACCCCACACTCACTTGCCCACACAACCCCTCCCACCAGGTGCTGAACACACAGCCATGGCAGTTGTGGCCTGATCCAGTGTGTAAGCCAGACGTGGCCTGGGTGGGCCGAGTTGGCAGGCCATCTTCTGTGGCAGGTAGCATGGCCAAGCAACACCCAGGCAGGGGTGTCACCAGCCACAGCTTCTTGGCTGGCAAAGTGACCAAGAAGCCTTCACATCAATTTTAAATGGTGTCGCTTTCTTGATTTATTTTTCAGATTGTTCACTGTTGACATGTAGGAATATCACTGATTAGTGTATGTTCATTTTGTAGCCTCCAACTTTACTAAATTTGCAACTTTACTAAATTTGATTTTTGATGAAGTTTTTAGGGTTTTCTAAATATAAAATCATATCATCTACCAACAAGGACAATTTGACTACTTTTTTTCCTATTTGGATGTCCTTCCTTTTTTTTTTTTCAAGATAATAATGCTTTATGTTTGCTTCTACCTGATAAAAGTGAATTTCACTGAAGTGTGGCTAAGGTAATACTAATGTTGCAGGATGAGCCACTGACAGAACCCCTGAGACACTGAAGTGAGGAAGGAAGAGACTTTTATTCAGCTAGCTGTGGAGCATTGGTTGACTTGTGTCCAAAAAAACAGCTGAACTCCCCAAAAAGCAGTTTTTTTTTCCTTTTTAAAGACATACAACCCAGTGGGAGCAGAGATAGAACTGCGTCTTTGCCCATTGGCTGGACATCTGACCTCACAGTTTTTGGCTTTCATTGATTTGCTAATTTACATGTGGTGCCCATAGGAGGGGAAGAGTTACAGAAGTTGAATGAAGGCAGTAAATCACTTAGTGACAAAGGCATCTCTAAGGGCATGGGGGGCCTGGTTGGTGCAGACGGGGAATACGGGACTCAGGGAAGGTCCTTGGGCAGTACGAAAAACATTGGCAACATTTTCAAAGCTGGTAGATAACACAGGCACCAGTTACAAAGAGGCCGATTATTTTCTCAGTCCTTGGGCCCTGCTGTGGTTGGGCCAGTGGGTCAGCATCTCGCCTGACTACTGACTTCAACTTTGTACTATTTTATCTCCCCTCCCCACTTTTCTAACAGAAGACAGGCAAGGGAGAGAGATGGTCTTCTCTCTCACTAATACCATTGTTTCATCTTTATGAAGCCTTAATTTATATATTTTTTCATGGCAGCATAAATTGCAGGTTAAGATTTAGGTGAAAGAAATATATTTCTCCCTGCTAAAATACTGGTGGTAGTTAAAGTCAGGGAAGGCAAGGTGGCAATCAGGTGATCTTGGACTTCACACTGTAACACCTCTCAGAATATGCGGAACAGAGCTAATCCTATACATCAAGCATTTCCCAGGAGTTATGTCTCTGACAAAGGTAGTTCACAAATCCCTTTTTCATTTTGTCGGTATTTTTTTAAATATTCAAAAAATCAAGTTGAAGTTTTAAATCTAGGCAGTCCAACTTTGGAAATGAGAGAGCGAGAGAGAGGCATAGATATACAAGAAAGGTGAAGTAACTATCATTTTCTCTCTATATATGCTTCTAGGTCCTACTTGATGTTAAAAGCCCAACTCAACTGCTAACTTCAATCAAATTGTAAGAGAAAGAATTGTACCTGTCTTCTGAAGAATATAGTAGGCAAATATTCAATTAATTAATTAATCTCCTTCATAAAAATATCTGGTAACTATCTAAAAATAAGTTCATCTTTCTCTACATTTTCATTGCATTTTGCCTATATCTTCTTCTGATGTAATGCTTTCTATGAGATATGTTATTTATGTGGATGGCATAGGGCCCTCATATACAATTTCTTTAAGGAGAGGATTTATGTATGATTTGTTTTCTCTTACACAAATCAATCAATAAATATTTGTTAAAAGAATAAACATCTGAAAGTTGTAAGCAAGTCAAGTTTTGTTTTGTTTTTAAATTCATGTAGATAATTGAAACATGAGAATTTTCTACCCATATGAGCACTCTTTTCAGAGTACAGACTAGACCATTATTACAAAAAAGTTTATAAAATTACTTTCTACTTCCTGAAGATAAAAACATTCTAAAGTAGCAATTTGATTCCCCAGAGATTTTTTGATATACAGGTTATCAAGCTTTCTGTAAGAACTACAGCATTTATGTGTCTTCTCTTACTTTGCAATTATAGAAATGACACCTCTAAGAATCATAACAAATCTCTTATAGCTTTAAAAAGAGGGAAAAAAATAAGAATTTTTCTCACCCAGTATACATATGACATGGAGCTTATTGTCCATTTGCTATATCTTGTATTAAATAGAAAATTGGAAAATTACAGAAGGAAATAATTCAATGTTAGGGTACTACTCACAGAGCAACCAGACTCTAAATATTGGAACCCATAACAGAATATGACACATGAAATCAGCAACAAAATTGTAATATAAAAATTACAGTTCTATTTGTTCTTTCTTACTATGGAAACATCAAGGATGTTTTATCCAGATAAAACTTTAAGAGTAAAGAAACACTATGAGTATTAGGGCATACAAAAGTCATACTGTGCAATGTCATATTATGTGCTAATCACCATCAAGAGTTTCTAATTCCCTTTTCTAGCACTTCTAATTCGAATTCCCAGAATTAGTTCTTTGCCTCCCAACTGAGGCAAACACTCATCTCTACCAGCAAACAGATAGGAACAAAGGTGTAATACAAAGAACAATGTTTATGATGAGAAAATATGTTATTAAAATAAATTACCAAGCCCGGGCACCATGGCTCATGCCTGTAATCCCAGCACTTTGGGAGGCCAAGGTGGGCAGATCATGAGGTCAAGAGATTGAGACCATCCTGGCCAACGTGGTAAAACCCCATCTCTACTAAAAAATACAAAAAAATTAGCTGGGCGTGGCATTGTGCGCCTGTAGTTTCAGCTACTCGGGAGGCTAAGGCAGGAGAATTGCTTGAACCCAGGAGGCGGAGATTGCAGTAAGCCAAGATTGTGCCACTGCACTCCAGCCTAGAGCCTGCAACAAAGCAAGACTCCATCTCAAAAACAAATAAATAAATAAATAAATAACCATGTGATGCACATTTTTTTAAGTGTAGAAAATTTATTCACCTTGTTCTCACTCTAGGTAGTTCAGTTCATTGTCCAATTTGTGAGTAATCCAAAAAATTCCTCCCTCATTATTATCATGGAGAGGCCCATTTATCAGAAAAAGAAAAAAGAGAAAGTGTGACAGTGAGATAAGAAAATAATTCCATTTTTTGTTGCAGCCAATTTGTTAAATATTGTCAGGGTAAGAAATGGAGCTTATGATTAAATTCACGTTTTTTATTATCCGTGGAGTTTCTTTTTTCTTTTTTTAACTTTTATTTTAGGTTCAGGCATACACATGCAACCTCACCAGCATCTGTCATTTTTTGACTTTTTAATAACAGCCATTCTGACTGGTATAAGATGATATCACAAGGGAATACTTATATCTTGCTTGTGAGAATGGAAACTAGCTCAGCCATTGTGGAAAGCAGTTTGGTAATTTCTCAGAGAACTTAAAGCAGAATTACCATTTGACCCAGTAATCTATTATTGGGTATATAATCAAAGGAATATAAATCATTCTACCATAAAGACACATGCATGTGTATGTTCATCACAGCACAGCACTGTTCACAATAGCAAAGACATGGAATCAACATAAATGCCCATCAGTGTTGAATGGATAAATATTTCACTTTTTCTTACATGGCATTAAGAAAAATGTTGCAAATCATACATAGCAATTTGAAGGAGGAATAAGAACTGAGGAAACTGAACGCCAGACAACCTATCCCCAATCCTCTATTCATACCTCTGGTCTAGCCCCACCACCTTTACACTTAGGAGGCTGCACAAAGCACACTCCTGTACACAAAGTGAGAAGTAGAGCATGACAAATATCATCTATGCACTTTAGAACTGTGGGTTACCATAGTAACGAGCACTTCAGGTACATTGCTGAGGTGTGTTTGGAATTGAAATATTAACTGAAAGAAACTAAGACTGTTTCTCTCAGATTGAAAAAAATAAAGCTTACCAATAAATATAGTGCTGTGGGGCTTAGCTTTAGTGAAAGTTTTTAGATTGTCTTCCACGAAAGCAACAATTGACAGGAAAAGCTATGCAGTTACAAACAATCCTACAAAGAGATGTACAAGCATTGTTAGTAGAAGAAAATCTGAAACTGCCAAGAAAGCAACTTTGTGACCATAATCCCTGACTGGCTGAGAAATCCTGCATTGTTTTCATCAAAGACATCATGTTTTCTCATATGTTCTGTGAACTATCTCACTCTGGTAATTATCTGCTGCTGAGTAAGTCTTTTGCATTTTATTCAAGGATAGCCCCATAAAACCCAACCAAGATGGCTAAAATAGATTATCTTGTCATCAGTATGCTCCGAAAGTAATACATAGCAAATTCCATTTACCCTCTAATATATTTCCTAAGGAGAGGATACCTAAATCTAGAAATGACTAGGGCATGTGTGAAGTCAAATGATACTTGTAGAATACACAGCCATTTTTTCCGACTAGCATATGTTAGAATTTGATTTATCTGATTGATTGTTTAAAAGGGTCTCTCTAGTTCAAAGTCAAACTTCCTCTATTCTCTACTATATGACTTTATACCAAGATACAACCACTATTAACAAATTCTTTTTTTTTTTTTTTTGAGAAGGAGTTTGCGCTTTTTGCCCAGGCTGGAGTGCAACGGCACTATCTTGGTTCATTGCAACCTCTGCCTCCCGGGTTCAACTGAGTCTCCTGCCTCAGCCTCCCCAGTAGCTGGGACTACAGTCATGTGCCACCACTCCTGGCTAATTTTGCATTTTTGGTAGAGACGCGGTTTCTCCGCGTTGATCAGGCTGGTCTCAAACCCCCGACCTCTGGTGATCTGCATGCCTCGGCCTCCGAAAGTGCTGAGATTAAAGGCATGAGCTACCACGCCCAGCCAGCAAATTCTTATGTATTATTCTGTTTGATTTCAACTGATGTACAAGCATGCATTTATTTACAAAGATGGGATTATAGTATGGATATTGTTGGGCTGCTTTATTTCCATCTAAAATCATGTATTAGATACATTTAATATAATATATCATTATATTAACTATACTATTCCATTCTATAGATATAATTTATTCAATCCCATATTTATGTGTATGTTTCCCTTTTACAACTAAGGCTACAATATTCCTTTTTTTGTTCTGTTTTGTTTTTGAGATGGATCTCACTCTGTCACCCATGCTGGAGTCCAAGGGTGCAATCTTGGCTCACTGCAAACTCTGCCTCCCTGGTTCAAACAATTCTCCTGACTCAGCCTCCTGAGTAGCTGGAATTACAGGTGCCTGTCACCACACCTGGCTAATTTTTGTGTTTTCAGTAGAGACAGGGTTTCGCCATGTTAGCCAGGGTGGTCTCAAACTCCTCAAGTTATCCATTCACCTTGGCCTCCCAAAGTGCTGGAATTACAAGCGTGAGCCACCACACCCTACCAGTCTGCAATATTTCTTATACACATATCTTTGTTTATAAAACTGGCGTATTGAATGAACTGAACTTAGTGAATAAAAACAGGAATATTGTTTTGTTATTATCTTACTACTGCTTTTAACAGTCATTCTCAAAGTATAGTCCCTGGAATATCAACATCAATATCACCTGGAAACTTAGAAAACATTTTTTAAAAAATAAGTGGAAGGAGTACACTCTAAAATAATGATAAAAAGCATAGCACGGTAAATACATAAACCAGTAATATTGTCATTTATTATCATTGTATTAGTTTGTTCTCCCACTGTTATAAAGACCTGCTCAAGAATAGGTAATTTAGAAAGGAAAAAGGTTTAATTGACTCACAGTTCTGCATGGCTTGGAAGGTCTCAAGAAACTTACAATCATGGTGGAAGGCAAAGGAGAAGCAGGCACCTTCTTCACAGGGCAGCAGGACAGAGTGAATACAAGCAAGGGAAATGCCAGATACTTATAAAACCATCAGATCTCGTGAGACTCACTATCATGAGAACAGCATGGGAAAAACAGCCCCCATGGTTCAATTACCTCCACCTGGTCTCTCCTTTGACACATGGGGATTATGAAGATTACAATTCAAGGTGAGATTTTCGGTGGGGACACAGCCTAGGCATATCATTCTGCCCGGACCCCTCCTAAAAAAAAAAAGAAAAGAAAAAAAAACAAATGCAAATTCTCAGACCTGACAGACCATACTGTAGACCTCCTGAATCAGAAACTCAGGGTGTGGGACCAGAAGTCTGTGTTTTAACAAGCCCTCCAGGTGATTGTGATGCATATTAAAGTTTGATCTTCACTGACCAACACTCCTTCCATTCCTAGTCCTTGAGGACATTTCAGGTAAATCCCTTAGCTTTCTCATCTCATTCAATTTCACTATTTGCTTTCAGGCATTAAAATAGCTCATAGAGAAATTGAATAGAAATTTTAATTTCACAATCAATTCAAGGCTTGAACCATGACTTAGAAGTAGGGAAGGGGGAGATTATCTATGTTTTTACTTTTCTTTTCTTATTCTCATCTGAATCTGATACTGTTGGACCTCCCTTTCTACTCTCAATAACGAAGATCTAAAAGAAGAGTTGGAAAAAACAGAAACCACTTATTAGGTGATTTGTGCTGTTCTAATCCAGCAATCAGGGTCTTTAATGAGGCAGGCACCAAATGTGGATTGTTTGAAAGACCTTCACAGGTATCTGTGATTTGCACAGTTCCAGGACAGGAGTAGGGTACTCATATAACCTCTTACAACTCTTTGCCCCATCATTCTTGGGGTACAGCTCTTGTCAGTGCACTGCAAACCTCTTGTTGTTAGAATACTCTTACCCCCAAAACCTATAGTTTTAATTGATATTAGGTTGAAATGACTCAAACTGAATTGCCTACAACAGCAATCAGTTAATTGACAGCAAAAGCGTACATCTATGACATGCTGATTGTTGAGAGTACAGACTATTCCTCTGCTTTATTTTCTCTTTCCCAGTATCTAGGGTTTAAAAAGTCCTAATAAAAATTAATCCTTTCCCTACTGAAATCAAAGCAAACTGACATAGATTTATAGAAGTCAAAAAGATAGAGATTAAGTATTAGTATTATTATTGATGAAAGCTTGTTTGAAGGAAATAGCTTAGAACTGTGCTAGTAGTACTTGCTAATGTATCAACCCCAAATTAAACAGAACTCTTACCTAGTCACACGCATAACTGGCAAACTGCAGGACTCTTCCCCAAGGAGGGGGCTTCTTAGTCCTTGGCAGAAAAGCAAATGATAAAGCATGCATCTTGTGGGCAGGCTGGCTCCCAGTGAATGAAGGAAGAGTAGTGTAGTCAGAAACTTTGTGCAGACTCATCAGATAAATTCTTCTCTTTGCAAGTAAAGAAATGAGAGAAATGAAGAGAGAGGCAAAATGTTATCTAGTTCAGCACTGTCTTACTATACATACAATATGAACCACAAATGCTAGTCACATACACAAATCGAGTTATCTAGTAACCACATTAAAAAGGAAAAAGAAACAAGTAAAATTCGCTTTAGTAATATATTTTTATTTAACCCAGTATTCCAAAATATTACCATTTCATAGTATAATCAGTATAAAAATATTAATGATATCTGTTACTCTTGTTTTGTACTAAGTCTCCAAAATTCTATGTGTATTTGATATTTTCAGCACATTTCAATTAGGACTAGCCATATTTAAAAACACTCATGAGAGGTACAAGGCACTGGCTACCATATTGGACCATGAAGATCTAGTTTAATGCTTTCTATCTTGAAATGTAAGGAGAAAGGATTGTATTTTTTCCCTACAATCAGCCAGATTCCACAATTCAGTATTGCCCCCAGCACCTTTCACCCTGAGCTCCAAACACCAAAATTAAAGAGATTCCAATTCCCTAATTTGGTAATTCTCTAATTTGTAACTTGCTGAGTTAGAAATTTTTGCAACTCAGCAAGCATCCTGCTATGAAGTATGATCTTGTTCTCCTATAATTTCTACTGTCACCCCTATTACAACAAGTAGATCTTTTTGAGCCCTTTTTCTTGGATGAGAGGGAAAACACATCTACAGAAAGAACCATAGGAACAATTTATGTTTTCAAGCTCTGTTGATGAGTGTGTGTGTTGGGCAATAATGATGCATCGTGAATTAATTATTACCAATTTTCTTCAAATATTCAGCTTTATACAATTCCAAATCACCAGTAAATGTTCACTGAATGTTTTGTACTATATCCTTGAATATATATATATATATATATATGAAGAATACATTTGTGAATGTGAAGCTGCTGAATCAAAGGAAATGTACTTCCTAAAATAGTTTTTATAATTTTATAGATGATCTTAATGGGTCATTGTAATGCTATACTCAACCCACTTCTCCTTTGTCACCTCCCACTAGAGCAACTGGAAATCAAATATTGCTTTCCCAGTCTCCCTTAAATGTAGGAATGGACATAGGACTGTATCTGGCCCTTGAGACAAGCAAGTCTTTTGAGGGGATATGTCTAGAGACCTCCTTGTTTTTCAAAAAGCTCCCTTAGCCCTTCTCCCTTTCTCCTTTTCTTTGGTTGGCAGCAGAGAAAAATATGTGAATCAACAAAATGTGTGAATCAGATATTTGGAGCCCATGGGGTGACATGCATGAGGGGCAGGCTAATGAAATCACAGAAGAGCTGGTCCTGGTTATCATCAACCTGCTGAACCAGCAATTAACTTCATATTGCTTGAAATATTTTTTTTAAAACCTTATGTGTTCAAGTAACATTGTCAAATTTTCTGTTACTTGCAGCCAAAATATTCCTAAGTGGTTAGTCTGTTGACAAAAGCTCTCCAAAAAATCATACCAATCCAATTGTTTTCAAAGAAACAGTATATAAGAGTGAATTTTCACCCAGTATATCCCTGCCAATACAGGATATCATAAAGAGTTTTAGTTTCTGCAACCTCATAGGTGAAAAACAGTATCTCACATTATTTTAATATCCAAGAACAGAGATTTATATTTTTGTTAGGTCACTTCACCTGAAGAAAAATACAGTCTACATACTGTATTTTAAAAGTGATAGTCTGCTGCCAAAATATATCATTAGTTTAAAAAAAATTGAAAGACTTTAAATTACAATGATATGTATTTAGAAGCTATAATAATATTTATAACCTAATAATAAACATTTTTCCCATTATACATCTTATGCAATAGATATATAGATATATATATATATGTATCAAAGAAGCCCATTATAACACAAATATTGCATATACTACTTGCCACAGACAATAGGAAAACATGTGACAGTCAGTGAATAAACTTTGCCTATGAAATCATCTAAAATTTCCAAAGGACTTAGAACCTTATATCCCTTGAAGATGTCCCTTCTCTTGATCTTGCTCAAATAGTATTATTTTGTGCACCACAGCTATTATTGCCAAGATTTTAAGCTCTTACAGGCTAAAAGTGGAACATTTCCTTGTTGCAAAACAAATTCATTCTTTTTATATAGTTAAATTTTAAGAAAAAGTTTTTTTTAATTCTGAGAATCCTTTATCTGACGTTTTTCCATTTGTTCTATTATATATATGAGCTGAAATATATTCAAAGAGATTAAAATTGATTTAGATTCTATAAGGCCAGAAATGAAATTTTTATACAATTAGTTATCATTCAATTTACTATACAGAAAACTTCATAAAGAGTCAGCATTTATGACAAATCTGGTTTTTAGCATAAGCAATAAATATACATGATTATCTATTAAGGGTCCTTACTATTTTCTTGGAATTTTACATTATCTTACATTAACAAAATATTGAGATACTTGAGATGCCTGGAATATGACTATTTTCCATGTGTAATAAAATGTTCTTATTATTGTCATAATTATCACAATCAGAGCCTTATTCTAGCTGATTATGATGAGCATGCAATCAGTAACAACAATGTAGAAGTTGCCTGCTATACCAACAGATATTGAACATAGATAATTAGGAGTTTCACTGGAATGTCTCTAGAGGGAGCCACCTAGTTAAGCCCCTCCTGAATGGACCTTTGTTATTTCAGAGCTTTCCTTGACTCTTGTCCTCCAGGTCATTTCTACCTTGAACAAAGAGGGTCCTGATAAGTACCTTCAGATTCCTGAATGATGCTTGCTCTCTCTTCTTCTTTCTCTTAGTCTTATTGTTTAGAGACTGGCCTGTCCCCATTTTCCCCTTCTAGCTTTCAAAATGTCTGTTATGGGTTGGGGATCTTTCCAATATTATGCTTCTAAAACCATCACAGTGTAGAAATTCGATCCCCAAAGTTCTACACCATTTTGACACTTCTCTGGAACGTTTACATTTGCCAGAAAATGGTCCAAAATTGACAAATACCTATTTAAATCAAGTAACATGATTAGCTCCTTCACTGGGATTACTGCTTCTGCCCTATTTTGTTCTACATTCTGTTAATTCCCCATTCTCTCTTGTTTAGCCATTCTTTACCTTAATTAAATGTAAAAAGCAGTATAGAATAGTCAAGAGTTCCTGGGCTCAAATTCTGACGTGAACATTTACTATCTGTGGCTATGGGGAAATTTCTTAAACAAGCAGTAACTGGTTTCTTATCTGTAAAATGAGGATAATGAGAACATCTAATTTATAGTGTTATTTGAAGAAGTCAATGAGTTAATAACTGCAAAGCTCATAGAAAATAATCTGGAATGTAGACAGTGCTCAATAATATTACTTATTAATAATTTAATATAACATGAAGCCACTTAAGACAAACCTAGGATAAAAAAGTCATAAAAATTATTTTTACTATAGGATACCCTGGGACAGCGTATACTTAGGAGAATAAGGAAAGAAAAAAAGAGATTCCCAATGTAAGAAAATGGGACAAGAAGTCAATAAGTTGAAATTCACCTATTGAAATTGTTGTTTTGCTGCTTAAATATTGATAATTTCTTATAGAACAATTGAGCCAAAATTAAGCCAAAAGGATGGCTGAAAGATTACTGAATAAAAATGTCACATTTATGCCCAGGCCATTCTAAAACTAAATAGAGATTAAATGACAAACACTTGAGTGAGAAGAATTATGCTGTGAAAGTGTAAAGAAAAAGAATTGTTAAATGCCTTAACTCTGATAAAATAAATAGAAATAGAAGGGAGGATGGTCAGCTGAAATCAGGTCTGAGCACCACATTGTAGGTAAACATGTAAGTTCTTGTCAGGCTGTAAAATCACTGTATGAGATTATAATTACTTCACTGATAAGGTGCTGGTAATGCAATTCTGTAATAAGCTAAAATATGATGCATAGTAAGCTTTCAGATGAAAAGTTTATAGCATGGGGAGAAATGCCAGATATTGGTGATGGGGAGGAAGGTAGCAAATCAAACTGTGATGTGTGTACCTATGCAACAATCTTGCATGTTCTTCACATGTACCCCAAAACCTAAAATGCAATTAAAAAATAAATAAATAAATAAAGTATTGGAAGAGTCTGGGAGAACATTATAATTACTGTCATTATTTTCATGTTGAAACTAGAAACTTATTGTGTTAATAGAATATTCCAGGCATAGGTAAACTCAATCTTGGCTCAATTTCCTGCATCTCAAATTGGGAGAGAAGTAGCTCTTCTCTAGTCTGTCTGTTCCATAGAATCAAAACCCCTTACCCTCACCTTCAGCATCCTTCACATTTTGGTTCCTGCCTCCCTCCCTTATTTTATATCCCTATCCTTTACCACCATTAGTTGGAGAGACCACATCATTTATTACCTGAGCTGAAGCAACTCCGACAAGATAAACATAGGTCTCTAAAATAAACTAGTATAAATATTTGAAATAATATGTATGTGGTAAAAGTTTGGTTTTATTATACTGGTGGACCTATACAATATATTTTCATTTAAAACCACTTTTAAAATAAAATTCTACTTGGAAAGTAAAAATAACATATATAAATGTACAAAAAGGGGGAAAACAACTTTATCTTGGCTGTCAGAACGTTAAAAAATAACATAAGCAGTGTCAATCTTATTGGTACATATGCATGTACTTTTAATCAGTTTCTTAGTTGTGTCTGTCCCAAAACTATGTCACTGAAATACAGAAATACTGTATTTCAATGGTCTTATATTTATTTTTTCATAAAATTCTCTGCCATCTTCTTCAAAACCAAATATAATGTGAATAATTTGAAATGGCTGATATCTTCAATAGAATATTTTCTGTAATTACAATGATTTTTATCAGGAAAATATTCTCTTTATAGGGCTGGAACAACTAAAAAAACTCAAAGTAAATTCTACCAAATAAAGGATATTTTTAGTTCAATATTTTGTATTTAAATGAGTAATCACAAATATTTTGCAAGCACATCTTTTTTACCTGCAGTCAGAGAATTTGCTTTGAAAAATATTTTATATAAAAAAACTGATCAAGTAAGTCATTGCTATTTATAATTGTTTTAGATGCTTTGCCAAATTTAGATCTTGCTAAATTATAGGCCTTCTCAAGCTTCATTCTATTCTTGTACAGAATCTAAATTAGTCCAAGAAAATGGGAGTTCCATCAAAACCGGCTTATTCCAAAAGCAATTCTAGAATTTCAAACTAAATCTTACATCTTACATACTGCTTGAACTCCTAACTTGTTCACTTATTCCTCTGCTTTTATATTGACAGATTTCCAAATGATACTGCTTTAAAGCTTTATTTTCAATAATTCTGTTTATAAGAATTATTCTCACTTATTCTCCAAAAGATGGAGACTCTTGGCTTTCCTTTTGTTAAATATTTAATTCAAGATTTCTCATTGATTTTCAGGGAAATGCAACCTAGATTTAGAGAAGTCATTATTTAAAAGTTTGCTACCACAGTAAAATACTTAGGTTGAATAACAAGGCAGTTCCTCAAAGACTCAAACATTTCTAAAGTCTGTACAATGCTGGACAGCAAAGAGAAAGAAACTCATTGGCATGCTGAAGTATTTAGTTGTGCACAACATCAACTTTGTCACAGACATCTTGTAGTTGTTACTCTAAGTGTGTATGCATTTAAAATATTCATCAAATTTTGACAAATTAATGTGTATCATAAAAATACCAGGTTAATTTTCACTTTGTAGTTTTCTTAATTTAGTTATAGCTGTCTTTTAATGACAATACTGTTCTCTACCCAAAAAAACTTTAGTTACAGTATCACTGCAATAACCATTTTAAATTGAGTTTCAAACTTTTTAACTAAATTTACAATAGCAATATCATAATGTTAAACATATCAATATTAAACATATCAACTTTGAGAGAATGAGTCTCCAGGAGATTTACTTTGATTCCATAAAATTAAGTTTCTTAAAAGGAAACCATTATGGAAATTGACTGATTTTAAGCATCTAATGATGTTTATATGAAAACTAGCATCATTTAACTGCCTGCAAAATTCTGCTAAATGATCTGATACATTAACACCTAACATTTCACTTTCTGTTTATGAAAAAAAGCTTGAGATTTAAAGTGAGCAAACTTAATTTAAAATAATAATTTTTAATCTAGATTTGCCTTTTGGAGCTTCAAAAATCTAGTAAACTTTCAAACACATGATGATTTATGTTTTTTCAGGATATTTAGATTTTCAAGTTTCCACTTAGTCATGGATACATTATGGCCTCTGTGATGGATGATAAATATTGACAAATATTTGTATAACTTAACATATTCTTTGTCAACTTTACTGAGCGACAGACCATAAGATTTCATTACACATGTGCTTTCTTTCTTTTTTTAGTTTATTGCTACTGATACTGTTTATTCCAAAGTAAAAATATCTCACCAAACAAAAAACTAGTGATATATATCATATGCTTAACGACAGAGGGTTACTGAGAGAAATCTGTATGCAAGGTATGTGAGGATACTCTTGGCACTTTCAAGATAACTCCTTGGATGTACCAGAAACCTTCAAGTGGAATTTTGTAAAATTTTACTTGATATTACTCACAAGATCCAAGACAGATTGGCCTTTGTACTCAGTCAATGCTTGGTTAGAGGGAGGAAAATATTACTGACATTTTTTAGTTTGTCTCTGATGCCTATCTTATCTGTCACCAATTTAATCATGGTAAACTGTAAGAGTAAGACACGGTCAAGAACACAAGTCTCCCAGTCCCTTTGAACAACTCTAGATAGGTTTCATATTGAGTTTTTAATGAGTATTTAATATGTCCAGATCAGCAATTATTCTCAGGATATAACGAAGGTGTTCCTCACCGAAGAACTATGGCTCAGACAGTAGCAAAAGTTAAACTAATATTATGTACCCAGCACAGGGAATTCCAACTTATCTCTCCAGTGATAAAAATATTCATTTCCTTGGGACTGTTATTATAGAACTTTGAAGTCCTTGCCATATAATTAAAAACTTTATGGTCCAGATCACTCTCAATCCTCAGGAAAGTAAAAAGAGGAATGTCGTGCTTAAATTCAAATGAGTAAAATTGTCTGTTACTATTTGTCTTGTTCTAATAATGTCTTCATAACCATGAGATCCTTTCCCTCTGAGACCCATCAAATATCACCAAAATTATTACGTGTCACCATAAGTGGTTGAATATTTCTCTCCTGATTTTGGATTCCAAATTACTTCAATCAGATATCAAGGTATGGCAAAGGACTTTAAAGAACTAATGCACTATACTTAATCTTATCACCAACATATACAAATTGCTCTTCCTTCATAACCTCCTAAACAAATTCTACATGATAAAACTCAGAGACTTTATTTTCTAAAAAAAAGATGAAAAATGTATTGGAACTACATTGGGAACAATTGAGTCGGGTACTTCTAACCACTAACACAGCATTTTAACTCCATAGTGTAAATCCTTGGATTCATGTGCCCTTGCTAAAAATCACACAAAGCTTCAAACTTCATTTGTACTGTACTGCCATTCCATTGAGAGATTTAACATAAGGATTCTTAAGAATGATTCAGAAGCAGTTAGTCATCAGAAGAAGGCATCTTCAAACCAAGGACTTCCAATCAAGAAAACAGCATGTTGTAGAAAACATCCACCCCAAAACTACAGAACTAGGTCTAGCTCACTGGGGCAGCAGATTGCCATGCATGCCTTTGTTTTTTGTTTTCCTAGTTAATTTCTTTCCATTTTGCTGAGTTAAGGTTTTATATTTTAAATAAACACTTGTTATCTATAATGTAATACTTATAAAATTTTATACATAATATTTCTTTATGCATTCTCAATTACTCGTTAGTATGAGTCCAATCCCTGGCTGCATACTTTTCATGATTTAGGCAAATGTACAATCAAACTGACTGATTTGTGTTTATCTCTGAGTGCTAATTAGTTCTCTTAAGTATTAATACCTAAAGCACATTTGTTTTCACTAATGATTAGACTCAACCATAACATGAGTTTTATCTAGCAAATAGCATAATAGTTCAGGTAACCAAAAATGTAAAACCACTTGTTATAAAATAGCTATAATAAGAGGTCTCTGTTTTCACCAAAAAAGCATCCAAGATCCATTTGTAATAAATAGACTCGATAATTAAACTTTTACAGGGGTAAGGCTCAGATGTAAAACAGAAAATACATGTCTTATATTCTACCTGTCACATTTACAGACTTTACAAAGAATGATTCCTATGTAAGTCAAAAATCTGATTTCCTACCAGATTGAATCATTAATCCATTTAATAATATTATCACTTTATGGTCCTCTGCCTAGTACCTAACTACTTCTGAACATAAATGAAACTATATAATGAAATTGAGACACTCCATGAAGCTATTTTGGTCAAGATCACATCATTTGGTAGAAACCAATGACTATTATTGAATTTGTGTGCCCCTACAAAGAAAAAAAAAAAAAAGAAAGAAAAAAAAAAGCTTATTGGCTACTACCAGAAAACTTGACAAGATCATATCTCAGTAAACTCATGTCTGTCTGCAGGATAGTCTCTAAAATAATAAAGTTTCCATTTTGACCCTCTATTTCTCCTTCTTTGAAAAATAACTTGCTTTATTTAAGAAAAGAAAAACTGGGCCTCAATTAGAGGTTCAAATCCTTACTTACTCAGTGGAAATTCTAGACAGCTTTTTTCTGTTCTCAAGATTTTTTATATTATTCTTTAAAAGAGTCATATAATGTGAGGAAATTCTTATCTATCATGGTTCAATGATTGAAAGAGGAGCTAAACATTCTCAGTAAGCCCATAGATCTGCTCTCATAAGAAGTTTATGAGATTGGATCATGTTGATTTAAAATGGAACAGTCCTAAACAGATATTGACATGGTGGTACATGTCTGATTTCAGAGGAATAATTGAGGTGCCACTTGTGCTATTTCAGAGGAATAATTCTTGTAGTAACATCCCTACAGACTTTTTATGAGACCTTTAGTACTACTAAGAAGATCTGAAAAATAATGACGAAATCATGAAATTAATTGATTTAACTAATAGCCTCATATTTGTTTTGCAGGCTCTTCATATTGGGGATGGAATCTGTTATCTTGGTTTAATTTAGGAACTGTTGGATTTCAGTTTAGCAGTGGGCTACAAATCTTGATCATAATTATTCTCCTAGTATTTGTCTAAGTGGCGTGGTTTAAATGCGTGATCTCTAGCAAATTAAATGCTGTTGTTGAGCCACTGCTCCATCACATAATTCAAAAAACTGACCTGCCAAAAATAAGAAAACCTGACACATAATAGCAGTTGAAATGACTACCAGCAACAACTTGCTGTGTAATCATGACTTTCCAAAGAATGATATAGACCCGAACTGATCATTTTCCCCAGATGATAATGATCTATTCTCTAGCCTGGGCTGAAAAATGATGACACGTAGAGGGGAAGAATTGAAACAATCATAGTGTCACTATGACTTAGTTGAGATTGTATATTACCTGTGTCAACATGAGTTCGTTGTTTGTTCCCAGAAATTTTGCCAAGAAAAAAATAAAGATGTAAACCAATAAATCACTGTTTGCTTCTGGAAATTTCCAAAGATCAATTTATTAGAGGCAATAGACTGTTCACCTGAGAGAATAGCTTGCTAGTCACCCATTTATTTATCAAGATTTGCTTCATCACCCTTGTTTCTCTATGTCCACCAACTCTAAACTATTATATCATGAATTTCGTCTAATCCTAATTAGTTCCACATCTTTCCACACTCATCTTCAACAACTTCAGCTTATATAACAATTACCTCTAAATATTTCACTTCTGACCTCTCCTTTCCGAAACAATAGCAAGACGCTATTAAGGTGATGTGCTACCCAATGAAGAAAGTTCTAGTAAATTTTGCATTTATTTGTTAATAGGTTATTTGGTGATATTTTGTAGAATTCAACATAAATCATTTCATTGGCCATGAGGCTCTAATTATTCGGTGTCATTGTTCATTGTTTGCCTTACTTCAAAAACTTTCAGTACCTCTCTTTTCTCCTCTTTTGCTAAGAATGACCAAGTTGTTTTACTTTTTAAATTTTTAAAAAAATTTTTGTGAGTACATGGTCGGTGTATGTATTTATGGGGTACATAAGATATTTTTATACAGCCATGTAATGCGTAATAATTACATCATGGAAAATAGGGTATGCTTATATTCTTTTAGTTATTTAAAAATATTACAATTAAATTATTATTGACCATAATCCCTGTTGTGCCATCAAACACTAGGCCTTATTCATTCATTCTAAGTATTTTTATATCCATTAACCATCTCCACTTCTTTCTCAGAACACCACCCCCCACCTCCCAACTACCTTTCCAAGCCCTCTTCTTACCATCTTTCTATCCTCTATCTCCGTGGATTCAATTGTTTTTATATTTAAATCCCACAAATAAGTGAAACCATGTGATGTTTGTCTTTCTGTGCCTGGCTTATTTCACTTAATGATCTCCAGTTCCATCCATGTTGTTGCAAATGGCTGAACCTTATTTTTTCAGGGCTGAATTTACTCCATTGTGTCTAAATACCACATTTTCTTTATCCATTTATCTGTTGACAGAGACAGATTGCTTCCAAATCTTGGCTGTTGTGAACAAAGCTGCAACAAACCTGGGAGTACAGACACCTCTTTTGATCTACTTATTTCCTTTCCTTTGGGTATGTACCAGCAGTATAATTGCTGGATTGTTTGGTAGCCCTATTTTTAGTTTCATGAGGACCCTCCAAACTGTTTTTTAGAGTGCTTGTACTAATCACATTCCTACCGACAGTGTACAAGTGTTCCCTTTTCTCCACATTCTCATCAGTATTTGTTATTGTCTGTCTTTTGGATTGGAGCCATTTTAACTGCGGTGAGATCTTGTCTCATTGTAGTTTTGATTTTCATTTCTCTGATTAAGTCCAATGTGTGTTGATTTTCTGTCTGAAAAATATGTTTAAAGCTGAAAGTGGGGTGTTGATGACTCTATAGCTATAATTATATTAGAGTCTCTTTAACTTCTAATAAAATTTGCTTTATATATCTGTGTGCCTCAGTATTGGGTGCATATATATTTTAAATTGTTATATCTTCTTAGTTAACTGACCACTTTATCATTATATGGTGATCTTCTTTGTCTCTTCTTGTAGCTTTTGTCTTGAAATCTATTTTGTCTGATAGAAGTATAGCTACTCCTGCTCTTTTTTTGGTTTCTATTAGCATGGAATATCTTCTTCCATCCCTTTATTTTCAATCAGCCATCCTATGTCTTTTTTTGAGAGTTTAGTCCATTACATTTAATGTTATTGTTGATAAGTAAGAACTTACTCTTGCCATATTATTATTTGTTTTCCGGTTCCTCTGTGGCCTTCTCTTCCTTATTTCCTTCCAGTCTTCCTTTTAGTGAAAGTTGTTTTCTATGGTGGTATGATTCAGTTTCTTGCTTTACATTTTTTGTTTATGCATTGTATGATTTTTGGTTTGAGGTTACCATGAGGCTTGCAAATCCTAACTTATAACCCATTATTTTAAGCTGATGACAACTTAACGTTGCTTGCATTAACAAACAAGCCAAAAAAAAACTAATAAAGACTCAACACCTTAACTTTGTCCCCTGCTTTTTAACTTTTTGTTATTACTATTTATATCTTGTTGTACTATGTCTCGAAAAGTTTGTTGTTTTTGATTATTTTTGATTGGCTCATCATTTAGTCTATTTAAGATAGGAATAATTTACACACCAAAGTTACAGTATTATAATATGTATGCGTTTATCTTCATACTTACTATTACCAGTGAGTTTTGTATCTTCAGATGATTTCTTTTTGCTCATTAATGTCCTTTTACTTCTGATTGAAGTACTTTCTTTAGCATTTCTTGTAGGATGAATCTGCTGTTAATAGGATCTCTCAGGCCGGGTGCAGTGGCTCATGCCTGTAATCCCAGTACTTTGGGAGGCCAAGATGGGTGGATCACCTGAGGTCAGAAGCTTAAGACCAGCCTGGCCTACATGGTGAAACCCCATCTCTACAAAAAATATGAAACTTAGCCAGGCATGGTGGCACATGCCTGTAGTCCCAGCTACTCAGGAGGCTGAGGCAGGAGAATCGCTTTAACTCTGGAGGTGGAGATTGCAGTGAAGCAAGATTGTGCCACTACACTCCAGCTTGGGCAACAAATGAGACACCATCTCAAAAAAAAAAATTATCAGCTTTTGTTTTTCTGGGAAAGTCTTTATTTCTCTTTTATGTTTGAAGGATAATTTAACTGGATATGCTATTCTGGGGTAAAAGTTCTTTATTTTTCCTTCAGCACTTTAAATATGTCATGCTACTCTCTCCTGGCCTATACGATTTCCACTGAAAAGTCTGCTGCCAGAAATATTGGAGTTCCATTGTATGTTATTTATTTATCTTCTCTTGCTACTTTTAGGATCTTTTCTTTATCCTTGACCTTTGAAAGTTTGATTATTAAATGCTTTGAAGTAGTCTTCTTTGGGTTAAATCTGCTTAGTGTTCTATAACATTCTTGTACTTAGATATTGATATCTTTCTCTAAGTTTGCGAAGCACTCTGATACTATCCCTTTAAATAAACTTTCTACCTGTATCTCTTTCTCTATCCCTTCAAGGCCAATAACTCTTAGATTTGCCTTTTTGAGACTATTTTTTAGATCCTGTAGTTGTACTTCATTGTTTTCTATTCGTTTTTCTTTTGTCTCCTCTGTGTATTTTCAAATAGCCTGTCTTCATGCTCACTAATTCTTTCTTCTGCTTGATCAATTCTGCTATTAAAAGACTCTGACACGTTTTTCAGTATGCCAATTGCGTTTTTCAGCCAGAATTTCTGCTTGACTCTCTTTACTTATTACTCTTTTTGTTAAATTTATCTGATGGATATCTGTGTAGCCAGGTGTTAGGAGAATGGTGATGTCAGCACTTTCCTAGCCACCTTGGCTGGCATCTCAGTGGGTCATGTGCTCCCCAATCCACTGTCTCTGGGCCCAGTTTAGGCCTAGGATTCAACTAGATGTTGCAGTCCTTGTGGCCTAGACTGCCTTTTAAGTTTATTTGGAGCCTCATAGCACTTTAACCTGCAGTGGCGAGGCTTGAGGGAACTCAAGTTTCAACAGCTGGTATCAGTGATTTCTCTCTGGCTGGGGCTGGTTTAACTGCTCGCTCCATGGCATGTATCAGTTGAGGTTGGTCTCGTTTTGCTTTCTGTTTTAAGGGCACTGCTGAGTTCAAGCCTCACAACTGCTGCACTCTCCCTCGCCCCAGGACACAGAAATGCTTCCCTCTGTGACGCTGCTGCTGCTAGGGATGGAGGAGGGGTGGCATCAGCAATTCAAGACCATTTTCCTACCTCTTCAGTGCCTCTTTCAGCGATATAAAGTTAAAAGCAGGTACTGTGAGTGCTCACCTGATTTTTGGTTCTACGAATGTGCTCTTTTTGTGTCAACAGTTGCTAAATTGGTGTCCTTGTGGAGGAGACAATCAGTGGAGCCTTCTATTCTGCCATCTTGCTTCACCTCTTTCCCCAAATTGCTTTTCTTAAAAACAAGCAAACCTAAAAACAATGAAAATATAACTTCCACAGGCTCCCACCCCCAAATCTATCAGCCTACCTGAATTTAGACCCAAATGTTTTGCATTTGTCTGTTTTCTCTTTATTAGAGCAAACAATCTACTTTCTCTACCCAGCCAACTCCTCCACATATGCGCTGGAGATCATCTCATCTCATGGAATTAAGAACTTTACGTCTGTAATTGTTTCCTTTCTCTTCCTGCTTCATCAATACATCTCTCTCTAATGTCATTTTTCCATCTGTCCATATAAATGAGTGTCAAAGCAAAACTTGTGCCCAAGCAAGTCAAACGGCAGGGGTGGAGGGGAAGGGAGACTTCGTTCAGGGATATGATAGGGAAGACAAATTCATTTAGACTCAATTCCCTGAAACAAAGGGTGGTAGAATTTTTAAGACTGGGGCTGGGCAAGTATGGGCCAATTGTGTTTGCTAATTGGCTTTGGTCAAAGGAAAATGAACGTTTTTGTGTCTTCATAAAAGGAGGTCGTTTTATAACTTAGAACAGAGCTCTTTGAAGCTCGCCACTTACCCTTCAAAGACAGGGAGATAGGGATGCTATCATCCTTGATGATTACGTTTCAACAGGATGCCCCTGGTGGAAGGGGGAGCATATATTCAGGACAACTTGGATCTATGTCTTCCCTTGGATTGCAGTCTTCAAACTTGGCTCAAATAAACTGTCTACTTATAATTTTTATGATAAAATAAAAATTATTTTTAAAAAGAATGCCCCCCTGCGTTCTTGTAAAAAGACATTTCTCAGTTGCAAAACTAGCTAAAAATAGTTTTTAAAAGTTTAAAAAGATGTACATCTCAAAGGAACCTCCCCCACAAAAAAAAATTTACATTCCTATGGGTGTGTGTGTGTTTTTAAGTAAAGGTGTTGGGGTCACCACCTGCAGGGGTCTGTCCTGCAGACCCTGACTCAGCTATGGAAGAATAACGTACACTCACACACAGGATACAATGAAAGTAAAAGACTGAGCTGGGGTGTCCAGGCCACTCATTGGAAGGAGTTAATGGCAGCCAGCTTCCAGCAGCCCCTACTCCAGGCTGTTATTTAGTATATCAGAGGACAAGGATCTTTGGATAAACACCATTAGAGGGTAATTAACTTCTGGCGACCCCCTGAGTAGAAGGCAGTTAAGCACATGAGGATAATCAAAGGTTTTGCTAATGGAGGGGGGGGTAAACAGACTTATTTGGAAAAACTTCTTTTACAATTTCTAGTATTCACTCTACTGTCCTAATGCCCTATGGTAAGAGCAGGTTGCCTTCCACGCATTCAATCGTTACAAGCTATGTAACTTTGGCCTTCCCAAAAGGTTTGTGGCTACTCCCTAAAGCTATATTTCTATTATTTTTTCTTTAAGATTTTTGCCACGACCATAAGTGAACCCCCACATAAAGGCTCTAAGAGAAGGGAGGTCAGAGACCCAGAGTCAAAAGTTTGTAAAGTATAAAGAAATATTAAGGTCATCTTCTTCATGAGCCAAGATATTTAGCATTATCCAAAACTCTTCCAAACATCTCAATTAAGCTTCAGTGTCACCAGCTACATTTCCCTGCTCTACTTTAGAGAAAAAAGTCTCAAGCCTTATACTCAGTGTCTCCACATTCTCTTAACTCATTTTCTCCTTGTTACTTTTTCATTGAAATGTATCAAACACACAGAAGAATGTTTAAATTATAAATAAATATATAAAGAGCAATAAAACCTTTCTGCTCACCGTAAATTTTAAGAAATAGAACATTACAAATAATTTTTAAGCCCTCTTTTGAAGTTCTCCATCTCATTGATTTGGCTCTGATGAGTGGAGGAATACCAGGTTCTTCATCTTGAGTCGAATTAGAAAAACCGACATGGACACACATGGAGTAGTTTTAAAGAGCAGAGAGGTTAATAGGCAAGAAAGAAGGGGGAAGAAAGAAGCAGATCCCTTTTACAGAGACAGTGGGAGGGGGGCTCCAAAGTTGAGACAGAATTCACTTTCAGAAAATATCAGCCAACTATATTCGATGGCTAGAGGAGGTGGTGTCTGATTTGCTTAAGGCTCGGGGGATTGGTTTGACGAGGCATGTCATTGACATAGCCCACAAAAAAAACTAGCACTCCCACCCTAGTCTTTTAATATGCAAATGAAGGGCATCGTGATGTTCCATACACGTGGGGATATGTGGGGGCGGCCATGCTGCCAGGCATATGTGGGGGCAAAGGCAAGAGGACAATGGTGGGAATCGCCATGTTGGGTGGAACCAGTTTCTAACGGTTGGCATTTGCATATCAAAATTTGTTGCCCCAGCTCTAAGACCCGGGGCTTTCATGCTATACAAGAGCTGTGAAAAATCTTTCAAGGACCCCTTTATTCCTATCTGCCTAAAATAATTTCTTAATAACTCCTACCTCATCCCATGCCTTCTTTTTGGCCCCAATCAGGGTAAGCATTATAATTACTATGTTTTTATAATTTACTTTTACCACAAATGTATGACTCACTAATACATTTTTTTTTAATTATGGTTTTGAACAATAAAGTTCAAATGATATTAAGCCATATATATTATTCCACGTATTACTTGTTTACAATCATAATTAGGTTTTCAGATTCACCCATCAAAATACATATATTATAGTTTAATTAGTTTTACTGAACATTTTTGTACTTGTCTCCTTTGATGTTTGTGCAAGATTTTATCTAAGATGAAATTGCTGATTCTTAGAGAATTCTCATTTTTAACTATATTAAATAATGCCAAATTATTTACAAAAGTGATTGCAGCCTCACATGTAGCATAAAAGTGTTTAGATTATTGTACATGCTTGTCATCATTTGCTATTACAGTTGACCCTTGAACAACTTGGATTTATACTGCACAAGTCCACTTGTATGCAGATTTTCTACCACCTTTGCCACCCCAGAGACATCAAGACTTTGAACTGTAAGTATCTGAGAAAGGACTCAGTTAATTTACTTTTTTTGTTTGTTTGTTTGTTTTGTTTTTGCCAAGGTTGAGGGTGCATGCCCATAACAGAGCCTCAGGAATCCTGATAACATGTGTCCTAGGTAGTCAGAGCACAGTTTGGTTTTAGACATTTTAGGGAGACATGAGACATCAGTCAATATACGTAAGATATACATTGGTTCCATCCAGAAAAACAGGACAACTGGAAGCACAGAGAGGGCTTCCAGGTAACAGGTAGGTGAGAGACAAATGGTTGCATTCCTTTGGGTTTCTAATTAGCCTTTCCGAAGAAAGCAATTAGATATATATCTATCTCAGTGAGCCGAGGGATGACTTTGACTAGAATGGCAAGCAGGTTTGCCCTGAGCAGTTTTCAGCTTAACTTTTCCCTTTAGGTTAGTGATTTGGGGTCCTAAGATTTATTTTCCTTTCACAAGACCAGTGGTTCCTCTTATTCCTCCTCCTCCTCAGCCTACTCAACATGAGGATGATGAGAATAAAGACCTTTGTGATGATTTACTTCCACTTAATAAATATTAAATATATTTTATCTTCCTTATGGTTGTCTTAATGGCATTTTTCTACCTTATTTTATTGTAACAATACAGTATTTAACACATACAACATAAAAAATGTGTGTTAATCAACTATTTATGTAGTTGATTAAGCTTCCAATAAACAGTAGGCTATTAGCAGTTAAGTTTCTGAGAAGTCAAAACAATTATGCAATTTTCAACTGTGTAGGGTGTTGTTACCACTAGCCCCTGCATTTTTCAAGGGCCAGTTAGCATCTTAATTTTCACAAATTTGACCAAAATAAGGTGTCTGATTTGCATAGGGCCCAGGGGATTGATTTGACCAAATGTGCCATTCACATAGCCCATTAAACACCTGGCCTTCCCACTCTAGCCTTGTAATATGCAAATGTGGGTCACCCTGATGTCCTGCACACTTGGTGACAAGGATAAGAGGGTGGGAACCACCACACTGAGTGGACCTAGTTTCTAATTGTCAGCATTTGCATATCAATGCCTGTGGGTCTGGCTTTTCAAGCCACCTTTTCTGTTAGAAAAGAAATGTTCAGACCATGTGAGGTGGCTCACACCTGTAATCCCAACACTTTGGGAGGCTGAGGCAAGCAGATCTCCTGAGGTCAGGAGTTCAGGACCAGCCTGGTCAACATGGCAAAACCTCGTCTCTACTAAAAAATACAAAAAAAAATAGCCAGGAACGGTGGTGGGTGCCTGTAATTCCAGCTACTTGGGAGGCTGAGGCAGGGAGAATTGCTTGAACCTGGGAGGCAGCGGTTGTGAGTGAGACTCTGTCTCAAAAAAAAAAAAAAAAAAAAGAAAGAAAACAAAGAAAGAAAAAAAGAAATGTTTGGGGATTGCTTAAAAAAATCCTCTGAGAACCTTCACCCTATCTAACTGCCTAAAAATTATATTTCTTAATAACTCCTGTATTAACTATATAATGAGACTGCTGGCAAGATGGTGGAATAGAAGTTGCCAGCGATCATCCCCTTTCAAAAACATCAATCTGAACAACTATCCACACACACAATAAATACACATGCTAGGGAAACAAGATAAGAGTTTATGGTGCCTAGATGTAGCAAAAAAGTAAGAAAAGACCCATTGAAGAGGGTAAAAAGGACAATTTTACTTTACTCAAGTAACTCCTTCTGCAACCCCAGGCAGCATGATCCAGAGTGAGATTATGTTGACTAGTGGAAAGAAAGGGAAGTGAGCACAGACTTTGCCTTGGACCCCAATATTACACAGTAAAATCCAGCACCAGGTCAACCCCATTGGCTTCAGACTCTAGATAGTACCTGCAGACTAAACTTCCATGCCCACAATAACACCAGGCGGAAATCCACAGCCATTGGCTTCAGGTCAAGTGCAGCAGATTTAATCTCTGGACTAGACCACTGCCAAATTAACTTTTTCTGCCTCTGGTTTTAGACATTCCTTGGCAGCAGGCTTACTTCACAAGCTCTGGACTTATGGACCTCCCAATGCCATGCAAGCCTCAAAGGACACAGGCTTCAGGTTGGCCCCCAAGGATATAGGCTTTAGGTACACCCTGGAATAGGTCCACCCAAGTTGGTCCAGGTTCTAGGCCCACGCATCTGCTGACACAGGCACCAGGCCAGCCGCTCCAAGGACTCTAGGAGCAAGCCTACCCATGGACCATGCCAGACAGCCTGCTTAGAATCTCTGGGCTTTCCTAGAGAATGACATTCTGTAGAGATGGAAATAAGTACCAACTTTTTCAAATGTGCAGGCACCAACATACAGCCACAAGATTCAAGAACAATCAGAGAAACATGATATTGTGAAAAGGACAAAATAAAGTGCCAGTGGCTGATCCTAAAGAAATAGAGATGTATTAAATACCTGGCAAATAATTCAAAATAACTGTTTTAACAAAGCTCAATGAACTTCAAGAAAATATAAAGAAACAATTCAGTGAAATGAGGGAAACAATAGATGAATAGAGTAAGAACTTTAAGAAAGAGACTGAATTAATAATTTTAAAGAGTACAAATTTTGGAGCTGAAAAATTTAATGAGAAAAACAAAAAAATACAATAGAGAACATCAACAGCAAAACCGATCAGTTAGAGGATGGAATCTGAACTTAAAGATAGGCTTTTGAAAATATACAGTCAGAGAGAGAAAAGAGAAAAGCATACAAAGTCATGAAAAAGAGACTTTATGAGACAGCAACAAAAGAGCAAATGTATGAGTCACAGATGTTTCAGAAGAAGATAAAGGGGTAGAAAGTTTATTCAAAGAAAAAATAGCATGAAACTTTTCAAACGAGATGAAAGACAAATACAAATCAGTGCATCTACACTTAAACTAAAATAAAAACTCAAAGATTGAAAAAGAAGTTAAATTATTTCTGTTTGCTGGCATTATTTGGGGGAGGGGTTTGGGGAAATGTTTGTCAGTGATACAAAATTTCAGTTAGGAGGAGTAAGTTCAAAAGATTTACTGTACAACATGGTGACTGTAATTAATAGCAATATATGGTATTCTTAAAACATGTTAAAAGTAGGTTTTAAGTGTTCACACAATAAAAATGATAACTATGAAATAATGTACATGTTAATTAGCTATATTTAGCCATTACACAAGGTACAAATATTTCAAAATATTATATCTTACATGACAGATACATACAGTTTTGTTTATCATGTGGAAGGAAAATATCTCTGGCCCCCAAATTACTAAACTGAAAGGAGAATTCAGGCTGGAAACTGCTCAGGGCAAACCCGTCTCCTATTCTATTCAAAGTCATCCTCTGCTCACTGAGATAGATGCATATTCTGATTGCCTCATTTGGAAAGGCTTATCAGAAACTCCAAAGAATGCAACTATTTGTCTCTCACCTACCTCTGATCTGGAAGTCCCCTACCTGCTTCAACTTGTCCCACCTTTCTGGATTAATCCAATACACTTCTTATACATATTGATTGATGTTTCATGTCTCCCTAAAATATATAAAACCAAGCTGTGCCCCAACCACCTTGGACACATGTCGTCAGGACCTCCTGAGGCTGTGTCACAGGCCCGTGTCTTAACTTTGGCAGATAAACCTCCTCAAGTGATTGAGACTCGTCTTGTCATTTTTCTCAATTGATAGTCAAACTAAAATAAAATAAATTATTATATAATTAATTGGCAAATTTTTTCCTACTAGTAAAGTTAGAGAAACGTTTTCTTTTTTCCGTCTATCTGTTGAAAGAACAAATAAGGGAAATTGTTTTCTAACTATTTTAAAGAGTCTGAGATTGTGACTGTGAAGGGCCTGAGATTTACCCATTTGAAAGCCACCAAGTTGGCCCCTCAGAATCACAGAGGCTGACATAAGACATAAGATCCCTGATCAGAGACAAAGCTTTTTGTTGCTCACAGAAATGTCAAAAGAAAAATAATAATATTTGAGCCAATTCTCTAAACCTCAGTTTCTACAGAGTGACATGGAAAGGGCCACCAAGTGTCTCCACATCATTAGTGCATTGCACTACAGAAAAGAAAAGCTTAGAGACCTTGAATTTCTTTTATTTTTCTTTTTTTTTTTTTACTTTTTTTTTTTTAACTTTAAGTTCTGGGTTACATGTGCAGAACGTGAAGGTTTGTTACATATACATGTGCCATGGTAGTTTGCTGCATCCATCACTCTGTCATCTACATTAGGTATTTCTCCTAATGCTATCCTAACCCTAGCCCCCACCCCTGACAGGCCTTGATGCATGACATTCCCCTCCCAATGTCCATGTGTTCTCATTGTTCAACTTCCACTTATGAGTGAGAACATGTGGTGTTTGGTTTTCTGTTCTTTTGTTGGTTTTCTGAGAATGATGGTTTCCAGCTTCATCCATGTCCCTGCAAATGACATGAACTCATCCTTTTTTATGGCTGCATAGTATTCCATGGTGTATATATGCCATATTTCCTTTATCCAGTCTATCATCGATGGGTATTTGGGTTGGTTCCAAGTCTTTGCTATTGTAAACAGTGCTG
>CAUYLG010048004.1:0-25140 GCA_963573385.1 Cacajao melanocephalus | reverse complement strand
GATAAATGTGATCAATATTACTATGAATACAAATCATGAAAAGTTATTACTGTTTTGGAAGCAAATTGAGAAAACCCATGTTGATAATCAGCTCAAAACAAGCAATTAACCTAATTTTAACCATCATCAACAACTGCTAGTATTCCTGATGCATCTGAAATTCAATTTATGAGAAACACAGACAAGTGTCCTTTCAGCCACCAAAATGACACAATTACAAGCAGTCATAAGGGAGATTTTTATTTTGACTCTTTTGATATGTGTCCACTAAATTTGTTATACATTTCTTATCTTGACATAATTTTCAACGAAAAAAAACTTGGTCAAATATGAATATATTAAATAAGCTAGCCTCTAAGTGAACAATGACTATAAAAATTAAATGAGCACATATTTCTAATTTTTCACTTTTAAAAATCATTACATACTAAACATTTCTTGATTGGAAAATGAAGGAAAGAGTCTATTTATCTAACAAAAATGTTACCTAGGCAGTGACTATTTTACTTACAGTTGATCAATGTTCAGTCTGGTTTATATATTTGTGTGTGTGTGTGTGTGTGTAACTGGAAGTTGTAGAGTAGAACACAAAGAATTTTTGATGGGACTTAGGAATTTTTTTCTTGGTCAATAATGAAATAAAAGTAGTAATTCTGATACACAGTCCATAATACAAGTCATTCTTTTGCACAGTATACTACAGTAATAGGTATAATGATTTCTCAATAATGCCACTACTGCCTAATTGCAATTTCTCAGTCACAAATAGAACCTACTTCTCTTCCACAAAAAAGTTTTTAAATTTTTAATTATTATAAATGTATAATTAGAGAAATAAGTTTGGTTGTCATTTCTGTCGTCATTTTTGTTATTCTGAATATAAACTAAGCAAATGAAATAATTTCCTCTGGTTAAAGAGTTAAAAGTCATAGGTGATTTTTCTCTATTTTTTTTACAGTGTAGAAAATGATAAATGTCTACATTTTGAACAGTGTTAGAGCACTGTGATAGTGACAAAGAACATATATACACCAAAATGCTAATGCTATAATTGATAATGTTTATAAAATCAAATTAAAGTTGATTTGTTAAAGTTAATACAACTTGATTCAAGGTGTATATATTATTAAATCTGTTCCATGTGCCAAACAAAGAGTATAGAATCATTCTTATTCTCATTTTATAATTCAGCAGTCAATTAAAGTACATATTCAATAACTTTCTCTCCCCTACTACCTTCTTGCATGGATATATAGCCAGAATTT
Organism: Cacajao melanocephalus; assembly: GCA_963573385.1. Lineage (NCBI taxonomy): Eukaryota > Metazoa > Chordata > Mammalia > Primates > Pitheciidae > Cacajao > Cacajao melanocephalus. The sequence continues at coordinate 23,875 of CAUYLG010048004.1, read as the reverse complement.
CGTCTTTACTGAAATTGTTCTATTAATAAAATCACCGACTCAAGCATTCCATTTTCTGATCACAATTTTCTAGGCTTTACAGTTTGATTATTCAGCTACTCCTACCATGACCATTCTTCCAACTTTTTAAAGACCCCAGTCCATAAATATTTTTATCTTCTATGTATTGGTCTCCCAGTTTATTTCCATCCTCTCTACTCAGGTTACATTCTATGGTTCATTCAATAAGTCCTTTGCCAAAGATCTAAACTTCCTTGTTTGTCTTATCTTTGGTAATTCCTCAGACTTCCCTGAACCCAAATAACGTTTTACCCCCTGCCTGCCTCTAGGCAGCTGAGTTCAATTGGAGGAAATACAATGAAAATGAATTATTAATGATAGCTTATTCAGAATAACTAAGCTCAGCTGGACTAATATTAAAATGAAGTCAGTTTAACTAAAGTTAGCTAGCCTCATTGTTACTTAACAAATCCTATCATAGGCTGGGTGCAGAGGCTCCCGTTTGTAATCCTGGCACTTTGGGAGGCTAGGGCAGGCAGATTACTTGAGCCAAGGAATTTGAGACTAGCCTAGACAATATGGCAAAACCTCATCACTACAAAGGAAAAAAATACAAAAATTAGCCAGGCGTGGTTTTGTGTGCTTGTAGCCCCAGCTACTTGGGAGGCTGAGGTGGGAGGATTGCTTAAGCCGGAGAGTCTGAGGCTGCAGTCAGCCATGATTGCACCACTGCACTTCAGCCTGAGCATGGGACAATAGCCTATTTAAAAAAAAAAAAAATCCTATTATGTTTCTCTGTTCAACTAATATTTCAGATCTTTTTGACTCTCTTAAAGCTCTTATTATTTCAGCTTCTTTTCTCATCAGTCTCAGCAGATATACTGGCCAATAAATTGTTAGAGAAAATAGAAGCCATCAGATGGGAACATACAAAAACTTTTTAGTATCAAAAACATACTTGTATTTGCAATCAGTTTTCGCTCTTTCATCTTTCACATACCAATAGAGGAGGTATCTATCCTTCAGGTTGAATTCAACTTCACTCTGATTCCATCCCACCTCACCTTCTCAGGAATCTGTTTTTTTTATATCTGCTCCATCCCTTGTGTCTTCATCCTTTTTTTATAAAGGGATCTTCCCATTAACATACAAAAATGCTCATCTGTCCCTGAACCTGTCTCCTCCAACTCTATTATCTTATCCTTTTTCTGTCCATTCATGAAAATACTTCTCAAAATTTGTTTATACTTATTAGTTCAATTTTCTCATCTTCCACTTGCTGTTCAGTCAGCCTCAATTTCCTCTCTGTTATCATCACTATATCATATTGACTATAACTAAGTGATATTTAAATGTCTCTTATTTCTAAATGCCTCCATCTTCATCTTGTTTAGAATCTTGGAACTTTAATATTGTTGATTTCTCTCTCTCTCTAATTCCTTTCTTATCTGGAGTTTTGGTTTCATCTTCTTTGTGACCTACATTTGCTCCGGATTTTTAAATTTGCCCTCCACAATGTAGATGAACAAATACTTGTAAAACACAAAGTTGGTTTTCATCGGTTGCCATTATTCCTTACTATAGAGAACCGTATTTTCAATATGGCCCATGCAGCAATAAATAGCCTGGCCACTGGCTCCCATTCTAACCTCAAATAGAATACTTTCCTTCTTGCTTTCCATATGCCAGAAAATATACCTTTTCATTCTCAAATTGTTATTTGCTTTTTAGTTTCCTGGATTTTGCATATATGATTTTCCCATCTGGTTTATTTTCCTCTTCCCACATTCCCCTAATTAACTCCTACTAAGTGGAGGTGTACCATTACCATTTGGAACCTATCTCACACTCTTACCTCACTTTCCACCTAAATCAGATAGCCTGGATTATTTTATGACACTTTTCAGTATGTAGTAATATGTGTATTTGATATTTTTATTAACATTTGTCATTTTTCTTGTCCATTATTGTGATTCCAGGGTCCAGGCCTGAAACAAAATACAGAAATAAGTATTTATTGGATGAATGAATGAATGGTTGAATTGGCAGAAATGGATTGGTGTTGATTGCTATTATAGAGGCTGATAGAGTTCTATTTAATGTATATATTAATATTGTTGAATACTTTTGATAAATGGGATTGAGTACCTTTTGATTTAATTTTATAACACATTTTTAAGCATATCTGTCATTTGCCTCTAGACCTGGCCCTTGAAAGTAGAGTGTATTTTTAGTAACACGAACTTCCCCGAACTTAGCACTGGGTTTATTTCATGGAGAATGCTCAGTAAGTGTATTTTCAAAAAATGGTAATAGGTAGAACAGAAGGCAGTTGCACTGATTAAAAACCCACAATAACTCAAGGCACATTGGTTTACTTTGCAGAAGTGGGAAGGAGATTACAAGGGGAAAAGTTATTCCTCTTCTCTATAATAAAATGAAATTGAGCAACTAGTGGTGTGTAAACATCTTCTAACTCATTAGTTGTTTTACGTGAATATTTTTGATTCAAGTTCGCTATTCTCCAATAATATTAAAAGACAAACATAATTTTCAATGAAAAGTATATTTTTGAGAAGGAGAGAGGTAGGATGAATTCTTGACATAAGGGACTGTTAGGCACTCATCTGGGTATTGTTGGGTGTTTTGAGATCTCTTTCTCTGAAGATTGTTAGAAATTGATGACAGTTTAGGTATAGCTCTGCCTGGAGCTGTGGGAACTAATTGGATGACCCCTCTACTTATCAGTTTACACTGTGAAGAGCGCTACAGGAATTCTCTCCCTGGAGATGGCCCATAACAACAAGCACAGAATAGTCATACATCCAGGAACGTCAATATTCAAGTGTGATGAAATGTAATCCAAAGAAGAGCTGGTTAGTTATCACTAGTGTTTGAAGAATCTGGAAATGTTTACATTTTATATAGTCTAATAATCCTTTCGAGCATGTATTAAGCTAGTAGTTGGCTATTCCAGTTCTTAGTTTGACATAAATCTGTTAACTATTTGTGGAGTGGCCACAGAGCGTTTAACATGGCATTAGATGCTTGAAATTAATAGTTATTCCTTTAAGGATTTATCAACTAATAAGAGATAAAAACGAGTGAAAATAAAATCTTCACAGACACATAGGTAAATCTGGTACACACAGAGGGTTATCATGGGGTGGGGTGGACATGACATTCTGTAAGCACCAGGAGAAACGAAAGACATTAACAGAACAAGTAATGAAGAAGAGGCTTAGAAGCCATGCAGAGAGGAAGGCAAGCATCTGTCAGATAGAAGGGGGGATTTATTTCAAGCCCTTGGAAAAGCTTGGAAGACACTGATTTTTAAAAGTGGGAAGGAAGATTGAATAAGCAGAGAACAAGACGGTGGATGGGATTAATGGAAACAGAGTGTGGAATTGATTTATATACATTCAGGAAATAAACTGATCCTTTGAGATATCAATCTGGGCTACTTTAACACATGCATACAGTCCTCTTGGCTGGGTTGCAGCCATTGTTCCCAGAGGCACTGTTCTACTTGATGCTGTCTTTATCAGAGCTTCCATGTTGGCATGAGATCAGATTTGGTTTAGTCCAAAACCTGAGTTTATAACTTAGTTCAACCACATTTTGTACTAGCTGTGTGACTTCAGGTAAGTTACTCAAATTCTCCAGGCTTCAGGCTCCTCATTCATAAAATAAAGGTACTGAATTAAACAGAGGTTCTCAACAGAAGCAGTAATGCCCCTGGGGTCCAGTAATGCCCCTGCGGTGTACTGAAAATTTGTTAAAATGCAATTTTTAGGGTGCAATGTTTTGCTGTACCATAATCATCAAATGGGTAAAATCCAGGGATATTAAATTCTTGGCCAGGAACAGGCTGTTGGGATGGAGAGAGATGCCTCACGTTATGTAGGGTTTTCAAGCATAAATTTTCAACAGGAAAATCTTGTTTGTAATCATCCACACCATAACCTAGGTGAGATGAGAGACAGAGGTATAATCAGGAGAACACTAATTAGCATGCAGTGCACCCTAGACTAATAAGAACCCTAAAAAATTGAAAAAGTAGTTGTTGCCCTAATGATAATTTTTAGACATAGACTTCATTCATAGACAATACATTTCATTTTCTTTATAGAAGAAAGTACTGTACTTCTGTTAAAAACTTAAAATTTGTCCTATTATACTCATTCAGTTCAATATTACAAGAAGAAGCATGAGATCAAAGCATTCTGATCTATCAAAGCACTTGCCATATTTTATTATTTTCACTACTTTGACATCCAGATATTTCCCTCCCCCATGTCCCCTGTACACACACATATACACACCAATCATTAAAGTAATTAACTCAGGCAAGACCACACCACCTCTATGGGGATAATGTTGAAAGGTTTTCTAAATATGGTGGCATACAAATATTTTAGTAGTATGATCAATAAGTTCCATTCTATAGGGCTTTATAATTTGCACATGCCACTCTTTGAGAGTAAAGCACAATAAAATTGGGCTTTTTACAGTCAAATACCTTGATTTTTGTTCCATATTTTATCTCTGAAATACGATCATCTACTAAAACAAAACCTATGAAACAGAAAGACATTTTCCCATTTTGCAAATCAAGCAGAAGCACAAATGTTTGCCAGGGTCTTCAGCAGCTCTGCTAGGGATTTTTCATCCATCTGATAATGTGACCTTCAAATGACAGAACTGGATCAAGAAAAACACATTTTGATGGTACTTGTAAAAGTAATGGAGCTGCTGTCAAAAATACCCAGGCTGGCCATGAAACTTGAATATGTAGTAGGTGCCGTGGGGACAGAAGGAGGAGCTAGCATTTTCACTGCAAATGTTTCTCTCCTGTAAGTGTTTAACTTGCAAAAGTTATCTGACATCCATTTCCAATAAATAAATAAATAAAACCTCAATATAATTGATCCAATTCAGTGACTACAATTGAAAGAAAGGTTTAACAGCCTAATAATGCTGGTTCAAGACATACTGACAGAATCATTTGTTGATTTATTCAAACAAATTTACTGATTCTCTATGCAAAATAATACGTTAAAATGTTTTAATGTTTTTATCTAAGAAAAATAGGACACGGAATAAATCTTTATTCACACTCAAAAAGAGTTTACAGTTGAGTTGAAGAAGCTAGACGTATTTGGAGGAGCACAGGCTTGATGTCCTATTTCATACCACACATTTGTCCACAAAGGAGGGAAAGGCAACTTCAGTTTGGGGATGATTGCAGAAGGCTTCTTGGAAGAGGTGCCATTTGAACTAGATGATGAGAGGTGAGTAGTAATCCAGCAAATGGCATTCTGCTCAGATAGGACTCCCTAGACTCAAGAGCTCCAAATGTTCTCTAGAGAATAATGAATAATTCTATTTGACTTTTGGGTAAAGTTGTGTTAGAAAAGAAGATTACAAGTTAGGTGCATGACAATACGGAGAGGAATAAAGAAAGAGTAACAAATCTGGGTTATATTTAGTAGATAACTAAGAACTAACAAAGCACATGTTCTAAGAAAAATTTTTAAAAGACGAATTGGCCTGATTGGTGATTATGACATCTCTGTTCTTCTCAAGCCTGTGCTCTGGGATTCTTACCTTTTAATAATTCAGTGACATTTTGTCACATGCCAATCATCCCCCAATCCTGGGTAAATTCAACTGTCATCTCTCTCTATTCTTGGTCCCTGCATAAAGCATATTGTTATTTGGAAAGGAGTCTATTATTACCCGAGAGCTAGACATGCTCAACAAATATTTTGAGCAAAATTCAGCCTTTGATTCTGTATTTCTAATCACAGCTGACTGGACCAAGCATGGAGAACTCGCTGGCTTGCCAGAGGTCCCTGAGGGGTTGCTAGCTGGACCTCTGCCTCACAGGGGCCAGGAGCACAAGGGACCATTTAGAACCTCTCTTCAAGTGTTTTCAAGAGGAGACTTGCAGATAAAGGGTGGCAGAGGCCACAGACGTCTGAATTTAGTAAACGGCAGAAGATCTAAATAAACAGAAATCATAAACTATACAAGAAGAAAAGGGGTAAATAGTAGAAGCAGCACAATCAGACTTTGCAGAGAAGACTTAATGAACTAGGCCTGACTGCAATTCTTTGGAAGTCTTACACAAAAGGTTAGCCCTTAGCTAACATCTGGCAGCTTGGATTTTGAGAAGGTTCCCTCCACCCAAAGTCATAATAGTGGGTCACTGTGCCCAAACCATTTGTGTGAACAGCACAGCTGATGCTGAACATCTGCTTTCCTTCTGGAACTCTGGAAGTTGGTGTGTGTCAGGCAGAAGCTGCCATGCCATCATTCTCCAGTCAAAATCCTGGGTACAGAGTATCTGACAAGCTTCCCTGGCAGACAGCATTTCACACATGTTGTTGTAACTCACTGCAGGGGGAACTAAGGGCATCCTGTGTGTCTCCTCTAGGAGAGAACCCTTGGAAGCTTGTACCTGGCTTCCTCCAGAGTTTACCTCATACACCTTTTCTTTGGCTAATTTTGCTTTGAATGTTTTTAATAAATCATAGTTGTAGGCCAGGCACATTGACTCACATCGGTAATCTCAGTGCTTTTGGAGGCCAAGGGGGGAGGACTGCTTGAGGCCAGGAGTTCCAGATGAGCCTGGGCAAAATAACAAGACCCCCCAACTCTAAAAAAAAGTTGTTTTTTTTTTAAATATTATCCAGGTATGGTGACATGCACCTGTAATTTTAGCTATTTGGGAAGCTGAGGTGGGAGTATTATGTAAGCCCAGGAATTCAAGGTTCAGTGAGCTGTGATTGTGCCACTGCAGTCCAGCCTGGGCAACAGAGTGAGACCAGGTCTGATTGATTGATAGATAGATAGATTGATTGATTGATAGATAGATGATAGATAAATAGTAACTGCAGGACTACTGGATGAGTCTTATGAGTTTTCCCAAAACACTGAATTCAGAGGTGGTCTTGAGGACCCTGACACAGAGCTATTATGAGAAGTTATACATATGTTAGAAAGACTATTCATTTGCACATCTGCAGCTGAAGAAAAAAGAATCATTAAAACAGATTTGGATGCTAATGATTGGTGCTTGGTTCTAGGTGGTGACAAAATATTACCAGAGATTTTTAGTATACTGGATAACTGAATGACTTCCAGTTACATTCCGGACTTGATGAAAACTCATCATCTAGGGATTAAAACCTTACATTCCTTTATTTACAATAATCCTCTGTTATTTAAGGTAAGCCAGGCATTTTTCTCTTTCCTAAAAAAGCCAAATTAATAATTGCCAAAAAAAAAAATCATATAAACAGGTAATATGATCCAGTTACCAATATATGGTTTCCAACTTCAATAGAGCTTTTGTGATATTCTTGAAAATTTTTTTTATTATTAATTAACCTTTTGTTCTAGATCAAATGCATGTCAGTATTGTCATAATTAATGAATGAATCAGGAAGTGAGTGAAACCTTTGATGTAGGCCATTTTATCATGGTCCAAATTAATTATTACAATTTTATGATGCACTTCTAGTAGAAAATACCAAAGAACGACATCAAGCTAAACAAATAAATATCAAATGAGAATGTAGAAATAGCCTGTGAGTATTCAGAATAAACAGATAGGACCTCTCTAAATAAATCTTTCAGTATTTAAAGCATGAGAGGTTTCTAAACTACTGTTAGAGCAACAACTGAAATACTATTGTAAATATTTATTGAGCATCTAGTGTGTGAAGGGCACACCTACTAGATTTTTCTCACAGTACCAAAAATACAATTCGATGAATAAAAAAAGGAATAAACAAATCACAAGGAAAGGCAAACTTTCTGTGATATAATAAACGGCCTCAGAACCTTCTTATACTTGGAGAAAGAATGCAGGCCTATATTAATACTGACGAGAGGCATCAGGTCAAGCTTCATGGGAGAAGCCTGGTATTTGTCAAAGACTTGAAAGACAAATGTGAAGGCAGAGAAACAGTGTTCCAGAAAGAGAAAGCAGCATATTAGGGGTATATCAGTATAACACCGTTTATCAAGTTCAAAACTCACTAGTGGTCTGATGAAGTGGGAGATCAGGCTTCTTGGGAATAGGCCCAAATGAGGGTGAAAGTGACAGGGAAGTGCTCATATCAGGAACTTCAACCCTGGTCCAGGTGTGAAACAGTAGTAAGCACACCTGGAGCATCTTTGCATATGGTTCACTTTGGAGCAACCACTGGAAGAAAATTCACTGAACATAATCTGTAATAACCCTTCCCAAATGTGGGGAGAAAAGTAGATTGACTAGCAGACAAACAGTGGAGACATTTTTGGATTGTTCCTTAAAGCACAAATTGACAAGAGACAATTTCACTGAAGATAGAGCAGGCCTTGATATTTAAGCAAAGCATTCAAAATAATACCCCACTGACTGAAGGCAGGCAGGCATTAAAAACACAAACTCATATCATGGAATGCTCACAGGGATAGTTAACACCACCCTCCCTGGGCCAGCCTCATTCAGCTGGTCTCACAAACTTACAGTCAGTGATTCCAAGCAGAAAATTCATTAAAATCAGGAAATTGCTTAATTAGTTTAAAGTGACAAACACTTCTAAAAATAAATGTTTGAACTACATAGATTCCAAACAAATTCATCACAATCAGAACTGCTACAGTACACTTACAACGACTAGAAAATTAATTCACAATAACAACATGTCAGATTGTATGTTTCTTAACTCATTTTATCTCCTTCTAAAAAGAACCTACTTGTTTTAAGGAGTGTTTAACTTCTGCCCATCCTCTGTTGCAATAATTGTGTCAACTTGAGTACCTGCTGACTTATTGCCAGCTTATTTTGTCTTCTCCTTTATTGCCAGAATATGCTTACAGATGTTATTTATTGTAGACTCTTTTATGATAGGGATGCCCCAGCGTGTTTTAGGAACCTGATACAGACTCTGGTTCAATTGTAATGTGTTAATTTACCCAAGCTCAATGCTGTCCTAGAAAATGTGTATGAGAACGTTTATGCTTCAATGCGAGTATGATGCCAGAAAAAAAAAAATCACACTTTCTTAATATACTAAATAAAGTTGTTATTCCCATGGACATTCATTGTAGAAAATTAGAAAGCACATGAACAGTGAATAATGAAATGTTATTACCACAGACAATCCCTACTATGAAGGCCCTCTGATCTTCCTCCACAGCCACCCACGCCGTTCAGAAAAGCTTCATCTCCCCAGTACTCATTTGATTGAATTTGAAGTAGCAAATACAGCCCATGAGATACAGGTTCAAGTTGCTCCCAGCACACAAATAATGAAACAAGGTCAATCTAGAGCAGAGCAGGGGTGAGTATCCTGAATGCTAAAAATAACCAAGCCTAATATAAATACAGTTAGTCAATTCCATTTAGTTTTCTCCATGAAGTTGAGAAAAAAACCCAACTGTTCCTTAATAGAATCTTAATGTTTCTCAAATGTAAGACCCCATTTTTTACTGTCTTCCGGGATCACCACTGAGAGCCAAAACACGGCCAAAAGAAAGGGGGAAAACCATGAAGACTGTAATGATTTACTTTTCTTCCCACCTCTGGAAATGTTTCCTAAGAGACGTCACTATTTAAAGGACAGCACTGAGCAGCAGCCACATGAGCAATTAGTACAACACACATACCCAGTTGATTATGCCCACATCACATTAACACATGCCATCAACTTTCAATCTTAAAGCAATTTGTACATTTCAGGTATTGGGGGGAGGGGTGCATTGAAGAAACAGGAACCTCCAGGATTCACTTGAACATAACATAATTTTTGTCTTTAAAATCATATTAATCTAGTTGGATTCTAAGTAGCTAATTTAGTATGTACATTAATTATTATCATATTAAAATAATGATCCTGCTCTGGTGCGGTGGCTCACATCTGTAATCCCAGCACTTTGGGAGGGCAAGGAAGGCGGATCACTTGAGGTCAGGAGTTCAAGACAAGCCTGGCCAACATGATGACATCTCATCTCTCCTGAAAATTAGCCAGGCATGGTGGTGGGAGCCTGTCATCCTAGCTACTCTGGAGGCTAAGGCGGGAGAATCACTTGAACCTGGGAGGCAGAGGTTGCAGTGAGCTGAGATCGCGCCACTGCACTCCAGCCTGGGAGACACAGCAAGATTCATCTTAAAATAAATAAATAAATAAAAATAAAATAAAATAATGATCCTAAGAGGTCATATATTGTCCACATAAATCTGAGAGAAATTGTTGATCAGTGGAATTTTAGTGAATAGCAAGTGAATTGGCATGCAGATAAAAGAAGAAACACGTTACTTATTATTTTAGGTTTTCAGACCTGAATTCGTTTAGTATTTAATTTGCAGTTACAGTATTCATAACACATTATATTACTGATTATAAGATTTTCAGGATTTTGTCACAAAGTTTTTAGAGGGTTACTTTCTTGATACTGACGTTCAGGGAATATTTCCATAAAGCAAATTTGTAAATTGAATAAAGAAGTTTCAGCAAATATACAGAATTTTTAAGAAAAAATATTTCTCTTAGAATCATTTTTGTGCTTTATATAAAAAAGTAAAAAATAAACGCAGTATTTTATCAGTTCTCAATTTTAAGAAAGGGTCATATATTTACTTACAGGTAATCTAGAAGTCAAAAGAATGAAATTCCATCACCAGCCTGCAAATTAACAACAACAAAACCTAAGATTATATGAGGCCACTTAATTGGACAAAACGACATGATTATATAATTTATGATTTAATAATAAACATATACAGCATTGATGAATGATAAATAAGAAAAATAACATTAATTCTTACTTCCAAAGATGAAACTGGAGTATATCATACATCTACCATTTTTCTTTGTTTTTTAAAAAGCGCTATTCCACACACTAAGCAGTTCAAGCTGTCAGTATGATTGCATGCATGCTGAGGTAAACAACTAGAAGATTAATACAATAATTGAGAATTTTTAAGGAGTGGAATTGTATTTGTAACTAGCATCAACACATATTTAGAAACTCAGTTGAGATCACAGGGAAAACGACATAGTAAGTCATTTTGGTTTTCTAACTAGTGTTCATGAATTCTTGTGTCTAGATTCTAATACCAGAGAATCTACAGCCTTTCAGCAGCCACTGATGTCGCATCTGCAGCTTGGGTTTTACTAAGCCACTGAAGTGTCTCATCGATGTAAGCTCTGCTGTTTTGACACTCTACCCAGATGCTCCAATTTTGCTTCAGTGACTCAGAGCTGAGTCTGAATGCCTCAAAGCATGGGTCAAAAGAGTTATGATTAAGGCAGGGGTGGCACTGCAGTGAACCAGTGTCACCTGCACTGACTTGCAATCCTACAAATGGTGTGAAAACAGCATGGTGGTCTTGATTGGACACTAAGGACCAAATGGAACAAAAGTGAATTCAGGTGTGTTTCTCTCTCATTATCTTCTTATCTATATCATAATGACTCAGTATACAACAATTTTATAAGAGATGACATACATTTTATGGAAGGATCTGTATTTTCACAGCAGAGAATCTTCTGTCACGGTGTTGTCTGTCGTGCATTTAAAGGTGTCTGTGCTTATATATGTATAATATGTAAACATCCTTGAGTTGACCTACATGCCTTATCAAAAAATCTAACACTGGGTTTTCTTAAATTTACTGTCTCCTTTATCCATGGAAATTGTTATGAATCTGCTGATACACAAAACAGAACCACAGATCTTTTATCTAGGAGGAGTCTTCCAACAATAAGATGAGCTTTTAAATGGGTAGCAGCTTTTGTGCAAGCTGTATGTCAAGATACTTGACAGAGTTAAGTAATACAATTGTAAAGTTAAATACCAGAAGGGAGAGGCAGTAAGAGGCAAAGAAAAGATAGAAAATTCGTGTTTTCAGATGAGATCTGTGAGGAGGAGGAGAGTCATCTGAGTAGGGAGACATAAGAACCCTCTACAGTTAACAGAAGCTGAAGAGAAATTGATTTGGAAAGAATAGGGGCATAATCATGATGTTGAATAGTGCATTCAATAATGAGCCTGATTCTTGGAAATGCTCATCTGAAGGTGGAGCCAATAGCTGAGAGTGACGCACACCATAATTTCCTCAGAAATAGAGCTACTCCTTACCCCTAATGACAACAGTCTACATGACATAGTTTCACAAGGCAGGTGAAGTATGAAAATGAAGGCAAGAGGTGAATCTGGAAGTCTGAGGGGTGCATGAAAGTGATGGAATTTCAGAAGAACGCTGAAAGCAAACCAGAGTCCGCAGCAATGTCAGAATGTGGTGATGATGTGATAGCCACTCCTGGGCACAAGGCAGCTTGATGTAGTCCTACACTTTGCAAAGCTGTCAATGAAGAAGTCCCTGAGAATGGGGGGAAGATAAATTAGAGAACTTAAAAGTTATGCTGATTTAGCGACAGCATATGTTTTAACACAGCGTGAAGTAGGAAGTTAGTAAGTCTCACTTTTGGACTGTCCTTTGATGTTAAAATTCTCTGCTTTCACAGTCAAACCTAGTAGCGATCTTAAATAGCAGCCCAGCATAGAAGGCAGGTGACTGGAGCGGTGCTGTACACATGGAGGATGTTCACCCCACAGGAGGTGTGGTAGGTGTGAACAGCAGCAGAACTCAGAACTCAGAACTCACAGCTCAGCATGCTAGAACACATCATCAGCCCTCCAGCCTTGTGTCCTTGAGCTTCCTACTCTCACAACATGTATTTCTGATTTCTCATCACACTGCCTCTCCATCCCCCTCCCTTTTCTGGCTTCCTCTTTTCGGGCCTTCTGGAGAGGTTTCCACCAGCCTGTCTACACCAGTGTGCTGAGCAGACTCCTTAGAACAAACCAGCTCTTCTCAGTGGAACCTATGCCTTGGGATGCTAAGAGGATAAACACTGTGTTTTGATTGTGTCCATTCTTCCACAACCAACCCCTTCCAACTCACATCCATATATGCATACACCTCTTCTCCCCTGGACAGGCTGCTAAACCATATAGTAGAAAAGAGATGAGCTAGCCTGGGTATGGAACTCAACACAAATAAATCAATCTCAGCCAGTACTGCAATATATTTTTTGCAGTATTGTATATATGTATACAATATATATGTATTCTTACTTATATCATAATGACATATATATGTTAGGGTGTTATGTGTATATGCTATATATATAGTATATACACATAATACCCAATAATATGTATATGCATGTGTATATATGTATACACTCACAACATCCAATAATATATATATGTATTTGCATATATACGTATATGTCTAAACATACATCCAATAATATATATATATGTGTGTATGTATGTATATATATATATATATATATATATATATATATAATTTATTGAGTGTAAAACATTCCAGGATTGTACCGTAATTTTTTTTTCTAGTGTGGGACACTTGGAAATTAGCCTATCAAGTTTATATTTTGTTTCAGAATCACATTGCCTAAACCTGCAACATGTAAGAATTGATTCAGTGGGAATCTTTGTGTCATAGAGAAAAGAGAATCATCTATCTGGGGGCTGTTATTTGTCTCAATTGCATAGATTGTTTCTGTGTTTTAAAATTAACAGAATGGTGTCAGGCATCTGCCCAATATAGTTCTGACAAAAGGAAGACTCAGCTGAGAGAAGCTGGCATGTGGATTCAGTACTGATTTCGTCAGGATCAGCTACCTTTCATTCCAATGACATACAGCACTTCTCAGCTTGCCTCCCCTTATTGGGGGCCTCTAATACCTTTGCCTGAATCTGCAATTTTAAGTTATCCTTCTTAGATTTCAGTCCCCTTTACACTTTGGCCTCCACAGTCCATCATTCACCCATTGTACTGCACCCATCTGGTGAACTTCCTATAATTCATTCATTCATTTATTCATTCACCTCTGAATTAGGCATGAGGGGCTGAGAAAAGGCATATCCATACTTTCTTTATATAATGAGTTTATAATCAAATCATGAATCCAGGATATTTTCTCATGAAAAGTTTAAAAAAAAAAAGGCAGACTACGAGTAAGTTCCAAATGAATGATATGGTGCTACAGAAGTTCAGAGGAAGCAGGAATGACTGTGATTTAGAGTAGTTCATTCACTCATTCATTCAGTACAAATGTAAATTGTATCTGGCATCATCTAGATGCTGAGAATACTGAAGTTAAAAAAAAAAGCCATATATAGTATTCAGTTGGAGGGAGATATATATATAATATGTTAGATAGCTATACTTGCCAAAAAAATATATATATAATGCAGGCAAGGGTAATAAAAACAGTTAGAGAGAAATTTGAATTTTAGACAGATAGCTAGGAAAGTTCTCCCCGAGAAGGCACTATTTGACAAAAGATCTATATGAAGTGACAGAGTGAGCCACATGAATAGGAGGGGGTAAGGGCAAACACAGAAGCCTTGAGATGGGGCTTCTCTGGAGTACTAAAAAACAAAAGAAAATAAAACAAAAACTGAAATGGTAGCGAGTGAACAAGGGAGAGGCTATTTGAATATGAGGGCAGAGAATACTGGTGCTCATCACAGAATAGCATGCAAGTTATAGTACAATGTTGGCTTTTACTTAAAACCAGATGTCTTTGGAGAAATTTAAGCAGAAAAGTGGCGTGCTCTGACTCCTACTTTGGCAGGATTACTCTGGGTGGTGTGTGGAGAATGAAACTGGGGTCAAGAAAACACATCCAGGAAGACCAACCAAGAAGCTAGGCTGCTCTGCCAGGAAAGACATGATGGTGGTGTGAAGTCGGGTGGTAGCAGTGAAGTGATGAGAAGTTTTCATATCCTAAAAGTATTTTGGAAGGTAGGACCAAAATATTTTGCTGACTCATTGCATGTAGGATGAGAGAAAAAGAGGTAGCCAAGATGAAGCCAAAATTTGGATCTACGCAACTAGAAAACTAGATAAATCATGCTACTGGGGAAAGACTGGGGAAGAAGCAGGTTGGATGCAGGAGGGGTGAGAGTTTTCAGATTCTGGTTTTGCCTCTGTTAAAATTGTCAGCTAATGTTCAAGTGGACAGGTTTAGTAGTTGGCTGGACATACAAGTCTGGACTACAGGATTCCTGGGATTGCAATGCAACCAGTCTTATCAATCAGCTGCGAGATGTCAGCATTTAGAATTCATGATAAAACCAACAGGAATGGGAAGAAAGACTGAAAGGAATAGAGATCCAACATTGAGCATCACAAACATTCCGATGTCTGAAAGTGAGAAAGGTGGAGGAATAATCAAAGGGCCTTGGAAAGAGCATTTGGAGAGGCAGGAGGCACGCCGTGTGGGTGTGATGTCCTGGAAGCCAAGAGCAGAAAGAGATTTAAAGAAATAAGCCTGCTCTAAAGTGTCAAATCCTGCTGAGAGTTCAAGGAAAATGGACAAGGAAAGCAGTCCTCTATTTGACAAAGCAAATGTAGTCAACCAAATGCATTTCCTCTTTTTCCTAGATACAGAGCTAGACGACAGTCCTCAGCCTTCCCTGGGGCTTCCGTGTGGCCATCAGCTTGTGCTTTGGACAATGAAATGAATGGATGCACTGTGTATCCATTACAAACCACTTAACTGTAACTCCCCTGCCTTTCCTACTTCTAGATGATAGGGGTAAAATGCTTCCAGCAACCTTGGAAAACATGTCAGATGACACAGGCTTTGGCTGCTTGGGTCCCTGAATGATTGAGTGGAGAGAAAATACCTTGGCAACCTGTTCCCCTACTCAAACTGGACTTGTAATAACAAAAGTAAAACATGGACTTTAATATTCACGCTTATTTTTCACTGCAGCCTAGGTATTTTCCCTTATATTGTAACCTTGCTAAGACGACTTTTGCTGGCAGGGTGGAAGCAAAAAGCTTATTGGGATTGGCAAAGGTAGAATGGGAGAAGAGGAACTAGAAATAGCCAGTGTAGACAGACAATTGTCAGACTGAGTTTTTCTTACAGAATCAGAGAAGAGAAAAATGAGGTTAAAGAGGTATTTTAAGATGGAAGAAATAAAGGCACTTTTCATAAGGATGGTGGTAATCCACTAGAGAGAGAAATACTAATGATAAAGGAGAACTGCTAAGATAAGTCTCTGAGTAGATGAAGGAATTCTGTATATGAGTGGAGGGCTTGGCTTCAACTGGAAGCATGGATCTGCAGAAACAGGGGAAAGAAAATGGCATCTGAGGGGGCAAATGTAAATAGGTTAAAAGGTGATGTGATTGGAGCATGTGTAAATTCCCATCTGATTTCTTCAGTTTTCTCCATGCAATGGAAAACAAGCCCAGTGATAGCTAATGGAGAAGTAAAACTGGAGCTGGGTCTTGAAGATGCCTTGGATTGGGATGAAAATGAGAAAGATATGAGTGTTCACAATGACTAGGAAATAGAAGCAAAGGCACCAAGGTAAAAATAAGCAAAGCACATTCAGGGATATTGAGAAGGTAAGTTCACCTGGGCTAGAATTCTCGGGGACCAATGAGAAGTAAGGAAGATAGACAAAATTTATGTCATTTTTGAAGAGTTCTTCAAGACCAGCCTGAATTTCTACTCAGGAAACTATTCAAAGAATGCTTTAGGAAGTAAAATATCTGAGCCCCAGCCTTGGCTCTGTTATTTGTTTTCAATGTATTTCTCTAAAGTTGGCTGGATAAGATGAACTTCAAAGTCCTTTTCAGCTTTGCAATTCTGACATTACTTAATTTACTCTATGGCAATAAAAATTCTTGTAGGTTTTTGAGTACGATGGTGTACATATTATAATTGCTGCTTGGTGGGTTTTGTCTAGAAAAAAAGCAACAATTCTAGCACCCATTCCCTCACATTCTGGTGAAAGCACCCTCATTTCCCACTGCAGAGCCACTCTTCTGCCACTCAGTTAATGTAGTGTAATAATGGCACTCATTACATCTAGAGGAGAGCATGTATGTGACCCATGTCGACCATCAAGCATTTTTATTTATCTTGCTACAATTGTACCAGGAATGTGCACGTGAATCAAACCAGGATAATAAGATGCAATCTGGGATTTTACAGAAATTATTGAAAACAGAATTTCTCTTTTCACAGGAGTTGATAAACTAGTAGAAATAAAACCTGGGATTTTAGTAGTTATCTTCCTATTACCTGGAAGATAGCTGACCTGAGAATCAAGCTGAAGGAACCTAGAGAAGAAGAAAGTCAAAATTTTTATGACATCACTTAAACACCTGCATTCAGATGTACAGTAAGCCAAATCTCTACCTGTAATTCCCATTTGTTAAGCCCCAAGTGAAACTGTACTGCCTTCTCACATTTTTATTTTGCTTAAGCAAACTTGAGTTAGAATTTCAACATATTTGGCCATCGGAATTCTAAATAAGATAAATCTAAGCAAAATGTATTTAATAAAGAATATTCTGATCTAATGTGCAGAATGAAAGGAAGGAAGACAGTAGAGATAGGGAGATATAATGGAAAGGTAATACAATAATTCAGACGCAGAGTAATATAGGTCTCCTGAGATAAGCGGCTGCCAGAAGGAAAAGGAGCTATATATTGTGAGAGAAATGTGGAAATGATTGCATGTTTTGATATTATATGTATCATAGATGACTTAGAGCTTTACATCTGTGCAACTGGGAGAAGAGTCAATAAGGAGAAGAATGCAGTTGCTAAGAAGCTTGAGGTGGCCACATGAGTTATGTGACAAGCACTGAGATCCAGGGGGCAGGTGATGGGGGATATCCAAGTGACAATATTCCATATGTGCACTGGTGGGAGAAGAAAGTTATTCTGAACTACTTCAGAAATTAGTTATGGCAAGAGACACAGAATCATCTTTTGAGGTTATCAGTGGATTATTTAAGGAAAAAAAAAGAGAAGGGAAGGAGGAGGAATGAACTTCAGTGGCTGGTCTCAACCATCTTAAGACCACTGGCATCTACACACATTGCTCTGTGATATAGAAATACAAAAGCCCAGCTAGCCCCTTATGCTTAAAAAAATATCTAAAATCAGTATTACCCTCTTCCAGCTTCTATTCCAATCTATGAACGGTTAATCTCCACAATGATTCCTTGGATCAGTTTACTACACTCTACTCGGATCAGGTTACTCACCATGCTGAGTTTCCAGCAGCTTTTAAAACCTAGTCCCAACTCATCTGTTCAGCTTTGAAGCACCCTGTGGCATGGCTTTAGTTTGCCTTTTAAAGCCTCCTCTCCCAGATCACCATCTGTCCCAGTCTATTCCAGCTCTCTGTGGCCCCAACATGACAAAGTTTCTTACCATCCTTTGCTTTCCTCAGGCTCTTCCTGGAGAGGCTTCATTGAATGGTATGACCACAGCTGGGTGCCAGACTGCCAGGTGTGACCCAGACTCCACCCCTTCCTAAAGATTTTAAAGTTCTCTATGCTTTAATTTCCTTGTCTTCAAAATGTGTTTAACACTAGTAGCTACCCTCGTGGGAGATGACAATTACATGACAATATACATATATTTATGTATAAAACTAACACACTGCTTACATATAGCAAACATGACAATAACCATACACTGCACATATTTGATCTTTTCCCTCCTCCTTGCTTCATTCAATCTATTGTCTCACCTTTCCCATTTATTCAATTATGTTCCCTTATTTCTCTAAAGTCGTTAGAATGACACCTTTCAGGATGGGAAATGTGCATTATTTTATATGGACTAACCTTTCTCTCCAGCCATCCCACTTCATCTGTGAAATTCCCATGGATAGAAACTCCTCTCTGCATTTCAGTGTTTCTGAATTGCTTCTGTGCCTTCTCATTTTACATTGGTATAAAACAGTGCAGAGGAAAGATTTTTTTCCCAAAAAGGATGCTACCAATCTGTTGGAGGACAGGCCAGGAACTGGGGTTATGTTTCAGAGTAGGGTAAATCTGGGAGCAGGCACTGCCACACCTCTTGCCTCTGTGAGCATGTCAAAAGCAGTAAAAGCCTGAGGTTTGCCTCTCAGGGAGGCAGACAATTAGAAAGAGGGCCTGCATAGCCAAGACAATTCTAAGCAAAAATAACAAAGCTGGAGGTATCAGGCTACCTGACTTCAAACTACGTTACAAGGCTACAGTAATCAAAACAGCATGGTACTGGTACCAAAACAGAGATATAGACCAATGGAACAGAACAGAGGCCTCGGAGGCAATGCCACACATCTACAACCATCTGATCTTTGACAAACCTGACAAAAGCAAGCAATGGGAAAAGGATTCCCTGTTTAATAAATGGTGTTGGGAAAACTGGCTAGCTGTGAGCAGAAAGCAAAAACTGGACCCTTTCCTGACACCTTATACTAAAATTAACTCCAGATGGATTAAAAATCTAAACATAAAACCTAACACCATAAAAACTCTAGAAAGCCTAGGTAAAACCATAGGCATAGGCAAATACTTCATGACTAAAACACCAAAAGCAATGGCAACAAAAGCCAAAATAGATAGATGGGATCTAGTTAAACTCCAGAGCTTCTGTACAGCAAATGAAACCATCATTAGAGTGAATTGGCAACCAAAGAATGGGAAAAAATCTTTGCAATCTACTCATCTCACAAACGGCTAATATCCAGAATCTACAAAGAATGAAAACAGATCTACAAAAAAAAAACAAAAACAAAAAAACAAACCCATTTAAAAGTGGGTGAAGGACATGAACAGACACTTTTCAAAAGAAAACATATATGAGGCCAACATATGAAAAAATGCTCATCACCACTGGTCATTAGAGAAACGCAAATCAAAACTGAATTGAGATACCATCTCACACTAGTTAGAATGGCAATCATTAAAAAATCTGGAGACAACAGATGCTGGAGAGGATGTGGAGAAATAGGAACACTTTTACATTGTTGGTGGGAGTGTAAATTAGTTTAACCATTGTGGAAGACAGTGTGGCGATTCCTCAAGGACCTAGAAATAGAAATTCTATTTGACCCAGCAATCCCATTACTGGATATATATCCAAAGGATTATAAATCATTCCATTATAAAGACACATGCACACCTATGTTCAATGCAGCACTGTTTACAATAGCAAAGACCTGGAACCAACCCAAATGCTCATTAATGATAGACTGGACAAGGAAAATGTGGCAGATATACACCATGGAATACTATGCAGCCATAAAAAACGATGAGTTTGTGTCCTTTGTAGGAACATGGATGAACCTGGAAACCATCATTCTCAGCAAACTGACACAAGAACAGACAATCGAACACCGCATGTTCTCACTCATAGGCAGGTGTTGAACAATGAGAACACATGGACACAAGGAGGGGAGCATCACACACGGGTCTGTTGGTGGGGAATGGGGAGGAACAGCAGGGGGTAGGGAGGTTGGGGAGGGATAACATGGTGAGAAATGCCAAATATAGGTGACAGGGGCATGGAGACAGCAAACCACATTGCCATGCATGTACCTATGCAACAACCCTACATGTTCTGCATATGTACCCCAGAATCTAAAGTGCAATAATATATATATATAAATATATTTTAAAATATATATATATTTACCTATATATATTATATACAAAAATATATATATTTTATAAATAAATAAATAAATATATATATATATAGAGAGAGAGAGAAAGGGGTTAGCGCATGAAACAACAACATTGGTGGGCACGAATGACATAAGCCTCCTCCGGAGCAATTCTGCCTAGAAGTGTAGCAGGTGGTCCAGACTCTGGTGTGGAGCAAGAAGGAGAACTACAAAGAATGGGGCTGGTGGGTAAGGTGGTCCTCAGACAGCTGGATCATGTGCCTCATAATTGCCAGGCATGCTTCATTCCAACAGGAAGCATCCAGTTTTTGAACAAGTCAGCATCGCTAGGAAAAGCTGCTGTTTGTTACCTAACTCTAGAGACAGGACACAGAAAAGAAGTTGGCCAGAATGCATTTATGATTCAGATCTTCTATATCTATTATACTGTAGCACAGATTGTAATGTTAAAATAGCAAAGCATTTGACTCTGTCAACACTTGTACACTTGCTGATACTTGGTAAGGGTCAAATGAAAGCCTATAATTTATGGAAATTAGTCACAAGTTGGTATCAAATTGAAAATTTCCCTGTCCATTAAGTAATACTTAAAAAGTATCATCTTTCCATTTTGGAAAGATTTGCAGAGTATAAATTCCCTATTTTGTAATTCCAATAGTTTTAGGTAGCTTAGTGGAAGTCAATTGTAGTATGTTAGAATTCATATTAGCTACATTTTAGAATTTTAGGGTTTGGATTCTGATTCTACAGAACACCGGTTGGGGTCCTTATTCAAGTCAATCCATCTCTCCTAGCCTAAACTTCTCATCTGTAAAATGGAGTCAGTATAACTTACTTCATGTGGCTGTAACAGTTGAACAAGGTAGTAAACATAGAAGAATTGTACATACTGCAAAGCACCATTCAAACTTGTAGCACTATTGTTATTGTTACAGGACAATAATTAGAAAGAAAATATTCACTTTCCTGGCTGAAACCTAGTGGTTTCCAACTTTTCTTATAATTGCTTTTAAAATAAGTAGGAAATTATTTTTCATAAGAAAATATAATATAGTGGATAAAAATTATGAACCACAGAGTGTTTAGAAGCATGAAATCAGATAAACTAGTTTTTTTGTTGGTTTTGTTTTTGTTTTGAGACAGAGTCTTGCTCTGTCACCCAGGCTGGAGTGCAGTGGTATGATCTCGGCTGACTGCAACCTCCGCCTCCCGGGTTCAAGCAATTCTTCTGCCCCAGTTTCTCTAGTAGCTGTGTCTACAGGCATGTGCCATCACGCCTGGCTAATTTTTGTATTTTTAGTAGAGACAGGGTTTCACCATATTGGCCAGACTGGTCTTGAACTCCTGACCTCATGATCCACCCACTTCAGCCTCTCAAAGTGCTGGGACTACAGGGGTGAGTCACCACACCCAGCCGGATGAACCAGGTTTTAAATCTCAGCTTCACCAATTACTACCTGGGTGGCTTTGAGCAAATTACTTATCTAATACTCATTGATAAAATAATAACTACTACTACATCAGGACTGTGACTGTAAATGAGGTGATCTATGTAAAATGGTTAGAACAGGATCTAACACAAGTCACATCCCTGCTGAAGGATACCCTCTACTGTTATAGGTGAGATGTCGAGGATGCTCTAGAAACCTAGATGCTCACTGAAGCTGACATGGAACGTGAGGTCAACTGGAGACCGAGGCATCTGAGTTAATTTTAGGCTTTTAGGAATGTGTCATGAAACCACAACTATCTGGAGAAGAGGTCACCCTCTGAGCATCCACAGGATATCAACAAATTAGAAGGGATGTTTTACCCCACTGCTTCCAAAGGCAGATGAGGCCTGGAGTTTGGTAGGAGAAGATGGTCTTGAGTGTGAGCAGGCCTAGAAGGAGTGCCACATGGAAAGGGAAAATGAATCTATAATCAATTGCAACGTGGTCGTTTTATCTTCTGCTACCTATGCTGTGGGTAATATACATGATGGAAGGGATTCATTGTGAATGAGGAAATAGCATCAAAATAAGTAATGCACAGGTGGATGAGTGCACTCTTTGTGGACAATAGAGTATGTAAAAACCCACTATTGAAGCTGATAAAGTTAGGAACCAGTGTTTGCCTTATTATAACTCTCCCATGTTATACAAAATGGATTAACCTCAGGGTGCTTTTACTTATCAAATTTCCCAATGCTTCTTCAGAATAAAATTCAGTGGCCAAAAATAAAATGTATATACTGCCTTCCAGATAACCTTCACTATTGAAAATAAGTTACAATAGATGGTTGGTTTCTTGTTAGCCTATGAGTTGTAGAAAACCTTCTTTATGTTAAAACAGGGTTGTGTTGAATTGTTTCTCCTGTATACTCCATGTGCTGCCTTCCCTCCAACAGTAGAAAGAACGCTGTGTTTGGTGATAAAATAGTCGGATGACTAGAGGAAAGTGCTTTGAATTTTGTAAGCCTCACTATTTTAACCTGAAAGCTGAGGTTACTAGAACATATTGTGCTTCTTTTACTCTTTTATGTTGAGATAAATAGTATAATGCTTATGAAAAACATCACAGAATCTTGTGTGTGGTGGTGAATTTTACCATCATACCCAAGGGAAAGGCAGAGTAGAAAAGCCATTTTTGACTTGGGGCAGATCACTTGATCTTGATGTATGCCTTTTTTCTTCATTAACCATCAGTAAATTAGTTTTCTGCATACAGCCTGAGAGGGGTTTTGTGAAGTTTATCAAGGTAGTATTTATAAAGTTCCCGAAATCCCAGGCTGAAAGGCAAAATGTCATGTAATATTACCTATCTAAAAATGAGACCTTTGTAAGCCTTAATTATAATTTTTAATTCCCTTAAAGAATGTGAATCAATAAAATATAATGAGCAGCGACTATTTGCACATTATAAACTTTTTAGGGGCAAAGACTGAATCACTCACTCCTTTTTATTTCTTCCACAGTATATAACTATCAAAATTGTTGTTGATTATCGTGGTCATAGCTACAATAATCCTACCATCATCATCGTCTTGTAAGCAGTAGTTGTAGTAGCGGTAGTGGTAGTAGTAATAACAATATAATCATCCATATCTTGGCATGCAACACTCCCTTTTCTGGGAATTATTTAGCAAGAAGATGTCATTCAGGGTTTACTGACAAGGCTCAAAGTGCAGCTCAGCATCCAGAAAGGGTAGCATGGGCAGGGTGGTAGTTAACGCCTATAATACCAGCACTTTGGGAGGCTGAGGTGGGCAAATCATGAGGCCAGGAGTTCGAGACCACTCTGGCCATCATAGTGGGACCCCATCTCTACTAAAAATACAAAAAATTAGCCAAGC
>CAUYLG010048003.1:0-36484 GCA_963573385.1 Cacajao melanocephalus | reverse complement strand
TCCCCAAAGAGCTTGGTCTTCCTGGGTTCAGCTGTGCTTACTGTGAAACTCTCGGTAGTCAGCGCTTCCAATTGCTGTTCTCCTTGTGGGGGTGGGACCAGCCGAGCCCGACTCAAAGCTCCGCACTGAGAAGCGCTGCGCCGCGCCAGGGCGCCGGCAAAACAGCTGCGCCGGCCAAAAGAGTGGCGCTGGCGACACGTGTGGCTCCTCCGCTGGGAATCTCCCAGTTCATGGGCCACAGAAATTCGTCTGAAATTGCGGCGTCCACTCGCTCTCTGTGCTTTCACTGGGAGCTACAATCCTGAGCTGTTGTTAATCGGCCATCTTGGATCTCTCCGCCCGGTGATGAAGTCTTTTCTGTTTCTTAGTTTTCCTTTGGCAGACGCCCCTTCCCCGCACAGCTTTACCTTCCCGGTTCAGCTGTGCTTACTGTGAAACTCTCAGTCCTCAGCGCTTCCAATTGCTGTTCTCCTTGTGGGGATGGGACCAGCCGAGCTGGACTCAAAGGGCACCCCGTACACTCCACGCTGAGAAGCGCCGTGCCAGGGCACCAGCAAAATAGCCGTGCCGGCCAAAAAAGTCACGCTGGTGACCCGTGTGGCTCCTCCGCTGGGAATCTCCCAGTCTGTGGGCAACAAAAATTCGGCTGAAAGTGCGGTGTCCACTCGCTCTCTGCGCTTTCACTGGGAGCTACAATCCTGAGCTGTTGTTAATCAGCCATCTTGGATCTCTCTCCGCACTTGCTCTTTTAATCAGATAAGAACCAAGAAAGCTGACAAAGCCTACTGAATTCTCCGTTTCTAAGTAATGAAGCAATTACCTAATAAAGATTAAGTTACCTTGGATCAAAGGTGCTGAGATCTGTGGGGAACATAGATTGAATAAAATACAGTCTCTGTTCTCCCAGTATGAACAACCGGTTTGGCGAGAAAATCTGTTTGTATAAAGATACAAAAAGTGAAATAACCTCAGAGGACAAGAATGTAATCATTGTCATTGCTTTAAGTGTCAAAGCATCAAGTTTTATGATTTCACTGTGGCCCTAAAGCTTCACAGTGAGAAAGGGCATGTATGGCTGAATTTGCTCAAGTTAAGAAAATGTGAAGTAGAATTAATGTAACAAAGTCTTTTTTTCTCATTTTGATTATTTAAAAAATTTTTAAACCTTGATAAGATTTTGGTATTTTTTTTCTTTTTCAAGGCATTTGTTTGTTTTGTTTTTACAAAATTGAGTTCTTAGTGCATATATGATTTTGCATCCTCTTTTTTTTCAGTTAAACATGACACTACATGCAATTTTCCACATGAATAGAAGTTTTTTATACATATAAGGATTAATGACAGCATAGTAATCAGAGTAGAAGGGATTTGAAAAGAGAGAAAGTACTGGATTTCCCAGGCACAGAATGACGTGATCCAGAATGAGGAGTCCTCCTGGGGCCAAGTCAAAGAAATAGCAAGAACTGGGTTCCAAATGGTCCTTGGTATGGATGGAGTAGAAGTCTGCAGACAGTAACATGCCATAACTTGTGCCCTGTCTATCCACTGAGCAATTCCAGGGTACCACCTGATCTGTGTCCCTTTCTGAAGGGCTGCTCTGGGGGTCAAGTGAGTGAATGCCAAAGGAAGGCCATTCAAGCTTTAGAAAATCCATTTCCAGAAGCAGATTTGTTTACCAACTGGGAAGGCATCCACTAAAACAGAGGGAACAAAAGAGGTTTTCTTTATGAACTGGTCCCTGACCCTAGCCTTTAGCAAGGGTTCCCATTTTCCTTGACAAGCCTTTTCCTGCTCTTTGGCCAAGTAGAGCGGAGCTGGCAGCAAGAATATCGTCACTGGTTGTGTAAGTCTGGAGGCTGAGGTCAAGCATGCCATTCATTATAAGAAGGATGTTTGAGGATGTACGAATAAAGCAGCACTTTTATCTAAAAATTTAACAACTTCTCCAGTGTTATATTTGAAAGAGCAATTGCTAACTTAAAATTTGGCATTATGATACAGAAGCAGCAATCTGAGTCCCATCAGCTACTTGATGGCTTCTTGTTCCTTCCACAGTGCAAATTCTACCATTCTAAATGAAACTCACTTTCAGCCAAGGTCAGTGAAGGACTGAGATTATTTTGGGGATCTTATTTTTCTGTAATACATTATTCTTTTCTTCAGACCATAGGAGCCTTTATTGAATCTTATAGTTCATGGATGTTGCTGAGCATGATTGTGGAGTTTTTTCTTCCTTGTGAAATTTTGCACTGTCAGTGTTGAGGCTGCGATTGTCATTCATGCTCACAAGACGCAAGGCACTGCCAAAGAGATTTTTTTTGTCTCCCTGTAAGACCCAAAACCTGTGTGAAGCTAAATAACTAAAATTTCAGTGAGATTTTTAAAGGTTGTTTTGTTTAATGTTATGAATTCTAGTATACCAAACAATTCTCTAACGGTTAGGAATATAATTCAATCTGCATTATTTTGTCTTGTGTTATTACTGAAATTTTTATGATTTCCTACCAGCAGATATTCCTAAAGTTAACTGGCTAAAATATTGGCTGTCAATATAAATATATCTGTCTATTTTTTCCCTTAATTTTTAACTTATTGAAATGTCTTAGTTTTTGTTTTTTAACATAAAATTGACAGTCATTGTAATTATTAACTTGCAATTGCAACAATAAACATATATACTTCTACCTGACAGGATTTGAATATATAAAGCATGTAAGAAAACTGTGCTGCCAGTTGCATCTAGAATACTCACCTATACTTGAAAGAAAATACTTATATTTGTAATAAATCTGAATGGTTTGCCTGGTGCAAACAGAATAGAAATGATGATTTACATGTCATGTGATCAGTGATTATGCATAAGTTTAGGGATCCTAGAAATGCTACTGAAGTAAGTGTTTGGCTATTTGGCCTTTCTCTAAACTTGAAGAATAAACGAATGCAAATTAAAGCATATGTCATGGAAGTAATTGCATCAGAAAGTGTGGTCTGAAACCTTGCTTTGCTATTTTAGTTTGGTATTTGTTGATTCAACACCTACTATGTGCCAAAAATTCACTTAAATTCTGGAGACGCATAAATGAGTAAGAGAATGGCCCTTGTTCTCATGCTGCTTATAGTCTGCAGAGACGGAACAATTTCTGTTGCTGCTCTGAGCTGTTGTATCCTGCTCTTCCTCTGCTAGTTTTACAGAATGTTCATAAAGGTCAAGTTAAATAATGGGGGCAGCTGATACTTTTTGTGCCAGGTGCATAATATATTCATTAAAATATTCATGAATATATTAAATTCATTAAAATAGGATATTTTAATGAAAGGGGCACAATCAGCCATCCAATAGGATATATAGCGTAGTCATAGGAACATGCTTGGAGTCCAGTTCCTAGCTTTGAGTCCTGGTTGCCTGTTTGGCTTTGGACATGCAAGTTAATCTCTCTGCTCTTCAATTTACCATAAAATTGTGACAATTATATTACCTCCTTCATTGACAATTAAATTAAGTAATGAATGTATAGAATTCAGCGTAGAATCTAGCACATAATAAGCATTCCACTGAGGTTAACAGTTATTAAAATTCAGTAGAGCGTATCCCCAGTTTAGAAATAAGGGAATGTAGAAAGGTTCTGTAGTTTACATAAGGCCACACAACAAGTTGCAGAAATGGGACTCAGCCAAGCTAATCTGTTGCCAAAGCCCTCATTTTTCTCCAACATTAGGATCTCAAAAATAATTTTATAGATATAACTGTTGGATAAATTTGAAGGCTATTTACTGGGTGTGTCCTCAGGTCGAACTTCTTTGCTCTCCATCCACATCCCAGACCACCAAAGTGAATCCCCAGAGGGTACATGTGGTCCGATGACTGGTACTGCCACTTGAGTCCCAGCTGCCCTGCCACGGAGAAGGAAGCATTTCACTGAATTGAGACAGGGAGCTTGGCTCAGGTGGATAAGCCAGGTTCACATATGACTGTGAAGCTGGATCGTTCATCTGACTGTAGGCATTCTGGCCTTCGTTCTCCCTTTCACTGAGCCAAGCCCAGAAGCTGAACTCATTGTGTCTGATTTGTTTGTGTTTTAAATTAGTTTGCAGAATTACTCTCCTATGATGGCAGAGAAGTCACAAGGATCTGACAACCTTCAAGAAGGCCAGGAAAAGAGCAAAAGAGAGATTCTGAGGTGCACCAAGAGTGTGTGGGCTCCTCTGGATGAGCGGCTGCCCCCTGACCACAAGGAGGAAAGCTGGAATCTCACCATCCCCATGCTGGGTGAGGAGGACCCTCAGGGCTATTTGAAAACGTTCCTCTGTGAGTGGTGAGGGATGCCAGAGCTTTTGGCCAAGGGCAGGTGAATTTGGAACAAAAGTACTTGGCTTTGAATATACCAGTGTTCCTGGCATGATGCCAGAAACGTTTATGAAATGGACACTTCTGACTTCTGCTATAGACATTCAGAACACAGACCTCCTTGAAAGAAGTAGACCAATTAATGAATGAACTCTGCTTCCTTTCCACTCCAACATCCCTCATCCTAAGTCCACAGGACTTTGAAGCTGTGTGGGCCCCAGGCATGAGGTTTCTTTCAGGTCATCAAACATTTTATTAAAAGACTGATTTATTGGGTCCTGCAGGAGGCATTGGCAAAAATTTTAATCATTTAAAGAGTAATAAGTAAGAAAATACTTCCAGCAACCTCCTGTCCCCATTATGTGACTATTGAATGGTCTTTCTTCTTTGCCCATCACCCAATTTATTCTAACTCTTCACAGCAGCTCAAGTGAAGAATAATATGAAACCCCTGTGTCCACCTGGCTTTTATGGTTCACCTGACATCATGTAAGGGGGATAATTCAGGTACCTCACTATTTGGTAGGATAAAGTCAAACAAAATCAGCCCTGAGTACACAGTAGCCAAGCAGAATGGAAACAAATATTTAACAGAAAATGCTGCTTTATATCCTCTCCTTTTTGCCTGTTGACTGTTTGTTGAGTCAATGTTAAAGATCCACCTTAAAAGACTGGTGCCTTTTTAACACAGGGTGCCTTTGGCAATCCAGGGACTCTAGTGCAATTTGTCCCTGGAATGAATGCAAATATGGTTTCTAACCTGGCAGAGAACTCCTTGCAAATAACCATCACTGGCTGGCTGCCTTAGGTAAATGTCGTGATTCAATAAGGAGAGGCTCTGTGGTGATTTATATCCAACAAGAGAAAGACAAAAGCCTCTTATGCTTTCTCACCCGTTGTATTCACACCAGGTAATTTAAAAATTATTCTAACATCTCTTGCTCTTCAGGAGTTTTTCTTCGCTCTCACATTTTGTTTCATTTTTTCTTTTTTGAAGTTACAGTCTTTTGAGAAGTTTACAATTCATTCTCAGGAAAGGCTGATCATGGAAAACAGGAGGTTTTGCCTTCAGGAAAAAAAATGAATATGCTTATGGAAGGAAACATGTGACTAAATATGTGGGAAATAGAGCAGCTGAGTGATGGCTGAGTAAACAGGGTAGCGTCCTTTTAGCTGGTTGTGCTTTGACTAACTGATCTGTTCTTTCTTATTTGTAGAAGATTCCAAACAAGAAAGTATTCAGCAGTGGCTGGACTCTGGATTCTTGTAAGTGTTTTTTTCTGTGTGTGTGCCTTATACATTTCTCTTGCAAAGATCCATGAAAACAGTGTGTGTAATCCTGCCTGGGCAAGGGGTGTGTGTAGGGATTTTCATTTTAATTGTACTTGAAGTATTATCTTATTATTGTAAAAACTATGTATCAGTTTAAAACTGCAAAATAGAATACTACTTTAGTCCTTGACTGTTCATTGGCTTCTAAAAGTTCTCTCTTACTAAAACCTAACGCTGTGTGTGCTCTCATCTGTTTAATTATAAAGTAAATCAGTATAATTTATTTACACACATTGTTTGACTCACAATACTTTTGTTTCTTTATAGTGTCTCTGCAAATGAAAACTTTCAACAAGTCATTGACCACACGGGTAAGACAAGAGAAGCAGTTATGCTTTGCAAAGCTGAATAGGCGATATATTAAAATATCGATGTCAATAAATCTTATGAGAATTATCAGAGGTTTCTAGGAATGAACAGCCCTCAAAAACTATCCAGTTCAATCCCTTCATTTGACATATGACTGTGACAAAAATGATACGGGCTTACCCAGCAGCAGGTTAAGGGCTGAAACCAGGGCCCTTGCCATATCATCAACGGCTCAGACTATAGCATAAACTCACTGGAAAATGAAAATGTTTAATTTTCCCCATACTGTATTATACTTTTATTTCTGAATCTAGTTTTTTTTTTATTCTTTGGTCTCAAAATTTCACTTATATTCCCTCTTTCTAATGATGCACTTGTCCTCAAGAATAAAAATCTGAATTCTAAAGCATACCATGCAAGTATTTCTGAGGCAGAAAATGTATCACACTTGTTTCACTGAGATTCGATAAAAGCATTATAAAAAGAAAAAATTTAATTACAGGACTCAGAGTTTCCACCTTCATTAAATGCAATACCATATTTTATAGACTCTAAGACCCTTCAATTATAAAATGCATTCATATTTTAAGTATCACTTAGAAAAAAAATCCTGGCAATTACAATAAAAGGCCATATTGATGCTAAGACATATCCTGATTTCATAGATGTTAAAATGTGAAAAAGTATGTTTCAAGATGAATGAAATGTTATCAAGAATTTGTGTGAAAAAAATGACATAAATTAGGAATTTAATGGTTAGATGAAAAAATAATTAGACTAATAGTCACTTACTTTGCTGTTTTTAATTATTTCACTTCCTCTGCTGTCATCTTACATTAAGATTGACCATTGGCTACACATCAGTTTAAATTTTGAATTTTTTTACTACTTTTGAAAGAAAACCTATATGTATCATTGAAATTTCCCTTTTCATCAACCTTCTTTATTTTTTCTGATTTAAAAGTTCTGTGATGCCAAATACTGTAAAGATTTTTGCCAATAAATCAAATATAAGTACCTCTCTGCTCATAATAGTTTAAACTCAAGGAAAAGCAAAAACTTAAGAAATATAGCCAGTATTTCATATCGCTCTGACCTTTTCTCTAGCTCTAGTTGTGGTGAGAGGCCTGACACTGGTTCTGGGGTCATCAGTAAGTATACTAAAAGCATCACTTCCCAGAAATTAAAAACAAATCACAGCTCTTCCTCTTCTGAACCAAGTCAGTGAACTGCAGAGGCACAGACATGAGGTAAAGACCTGGAGGAAAAATGGGATAGTGACATGGCTCTGCGATCAGAAACACACAGTCTTAATTTGCCAGGTCCTTTATCTTCAGCAAGCTTTTTAACTAATAATAATGGAATAGCTTCTTACATGTTTAATTGAGCCTTTGCTTGTACAAGCCCCTTTCTCATCAATCATGTTTTAAACTCCATGGCCTGTGTGGTAGCATGGTTGCTTCTGTCTTTTTGTTTTTTTGCAAATGAGGAATCTGGGGTACAGAGTGGTCGAGTGCCGTGATTGTTGGTCACAGCTGGTTAGAGGCAGGTGGAAGAATGGAGGCCTGGCCTTCTATTAATATCAGTCCTGCTGTGTGCTGGCTTTAGCCGTCATGAGAGAGCTACACTGAGCTTAAGGGAGCTGAGAGACACACCGGGAAGGGTGGACTATAGAATAGTACCAGAAACTGGAAACCTGAAGGTCATGGCAAGGGTGGCAGGGAGTACAACTGTGGATATGGAAAAGACTCAAAGAGGAGGAAGAAAAGAAGTCACTATTGGAGGGAAAATCCTGTCAAAACTCAGAAAATACTGATAAGATATCGAGTGACACATTAATTTCCTAGGGCAGCAGTACAAATTATTACAGACTTGGTGCTTAAAACAACAGAAATTTATTCTCTCACAGTTATGGAGTCTGGAACCCCAAATCAAGGTTTAAGCAAGACTGATCTCCCTCTACAGGTTCTAGGGAAGAATCTCTCCTCGTTTCTTTCTAGTTTCTGGTGGCCTCTGGCAATCCTCAGTGTTCATTGGCTTGCAGCTACATGACTCCTTTCTATGACTTCATCTTTACATGGCCTCTTCTCCTTGTGTTTCTTCTCCTCTTATAAGAACACCAGTCATTGGATTAAGGATCCAGTGTATTCCAGTGTGATCTCATCTTAGCTAATTAACTATCCACAAAGACCCTATTTCCAAATAATAGCAAATTTTGAGGTTCCAGGTGGACATGAAATTCCAAGGGACTCTAGTCAACTAACTAGAATTCATTCTAAGGCTGTTTCCTTATTAACCACTTTTGAGGCTTTGCACACTAAAGTAGCAGCAAGATCTAAGTGTCTTCATCTTACAGGTGACCCAGTGCCTCCCACAGAAAACATTCTAGTCAGCCTTCAGGCCTCGGACTGGGTCCAAATAACAAGGATAGGTTGGATAAAGCTTCAGTGGTCCTGTTCCTGATTCCCTGCTGGGTTCTATGATGGCCAAGGTGAGGCTTGGCTTTTTATGGTGACTTTCTGGCTGTCATGCTTATCTGCAGCTACCTAAAATCTCAAAACTCATTTTTATTAAGCTGGAATTTTTATTAAGCTGGAATCATTTTGTACCTTGTTTACCACCATTATGCCAGGTAAAGCCCTTGGCACTTCAGCCTCTTCATCAGAAGACCTGGAAGGGGAAGGAAATTAATGCATACTGAGGGTGCACATGCTAGATGCTATACATATATTATCTTGCTTATCAGACCACCTTTGAGGTGAATGTTACATGGAGGAAAATGAGGCTTAGAAAGGTAAGGTAACTTGCTAAAAGCCACCCAGTTAGTAGGTATGGGAGCTGAGATTTGAGCTTAGATCTGTTTGCTTGTATAGCCATGCTCCCCTTCTAGAAGTCTAATAAAATATACTACACATGTTATGCATGGAAACCCCTGGGAAGAAAGCCCTGTGCTGTGGTTTCAATGTCCCCTCCAAAACCCATGTTGAAAGTTAATCACCACTGTGACAGTATTGAAAAGTGGGACTTTTAATAGGTAATTAGGTTGTGAGGACTCTGCCTTTCTGAATGGGTTAATGCCTGTATCCTGGCATGAGTTATTTATCACAAGATTGGGTTAATTATCATGAGAGTGGGCTCCTGATAAAAGGATGAGCTTGGTCCCCATTTTCTCTCTTGTGTACTTGCTTATCCTCTGCCTTCCACCATGGGATGACACAGCAAGAAGGTCCTCACAAGATGCAGCCCTTTGATCTTGGACTTCCCAGCCTCCACAGCTGTGAGCCAAATAAACTTCTTTCCTTATAAATTACTCAGTCCGTGGTATTGTGTTATAGCAGCAGAAAATAGACCAAGACACACGGTATCCACATTCCTGCTGGAAAAGTCAAAGCATGGGCAATGTGGGTTGAGTCACTGGCATTTCTCCCTCCAGGCCTTCTGACTTTTATGCCTCAGCCCTTTGGGACCACAACACAGTCCTCTGGAGTTCAGCTGTTTTGATGTGGTATGATACTAACTTTTTTTAATATCAGCCAAGTGTCTATATCCATAACTTTAAAGAGATACATAAAGTTGGTCAAAGGGTATAAACTTGCAGTTATAAGATGACTAGGTTCTAGAGACCTTAAGTACACCATGGTGACTATGTTAGTAATAACGTATTTTGTTCTTAAAATTATCTAAAAGAGTAGATCTTGAGTATATTCGTGCCTCAAAAAGAGATATTTTTCACCTCCAGTAAGAGATGGAGATGATTTGAATTCAAGTCTGTCTGATTTCAAAGTTCCTGCCCTTTTAACCAGAAACTAGTATACCTCTAATGACTGCACACTGGTGTAAATCAACTGTTATTAATTTTATGTCTAACTTTTTCTTACTTCTGTGAGCCAATTTTGGGTAGCAAAAAAGAATGCTCTCCAAATTTAAGGTTTTAATGTTGAGACATGCTCCAAAATTTATTCCACTAAAATATAGAGGCACATAGAGTAGATTTTAATTCAAAGAAAAATTACTAATTAGAAACAGTTCTAATAGTAAGAAAGAAGTATAAAGCTATCCTGAAATTAACCTATAAATAACTCCTATAACTATAATTCGCCTCAGTTCTCACCAGTCTGTAAGCACAAGTTAGGTTACAATAACATTGGTACCTAAATTTTGCTGGATTATTGCCCCCTTCTTGGTGACAAAGGTCAATCTGCAAAATATCCCCCCTAAGTATTTCTGGAAGTTATTAGCTGTCTCATTTTCATAAATGAGCTCCCTTCTACTACCCCTGCTACTACTCCAATAGAATCCTCTTGTATCACTACATAGAAAAGTTATTTCAACACTTTCTAAATATCATGTTTTTCTGCTCCTCTGGAACCACTGTCATTGCCTTTGAGCTTTGATGGTGCTTTATTTATTGCAGAATTATATAGAAACACTCATCTTCCACAGCCAGACACAGTTGCTCGCACCTGTAATCCCAGCACTTTGGAGATTTAGGCAGCATTACTAGTATTTTATGTCACATAAAACCTATGATGAAAATAATCTTTCAGCTTCTTCCTGCAGCCCATATCTCTCCTTGAACTTTAGACTTAGGTGACCTAAGAACAAACATGACGTCAACTCTATTTCCTTGCCCACAGGCACACAAAGTTTTGGACAGATCCCTTTTATTCCTCTCTGCAGTATTTAGCAAATACGATTTGATTGCCTCCTATAAACCAGGCATTCCATTAGGACTGAGAATGCTGAAAACAATACATGTAATGGTGATAGAGACAATCAACAAATAAATATGTAATATGCTAGGAGGATAGATGATCAGAAAAGGCATTTCAGATAGGTTACTTTTCAGCAGCTACCTGAAAGAAGTGAAGGAGGGGAACATTTGTTGTCCAAGAATGAGCTGTTTCAGGCAAATAAGATGGCATATGCAAAGCCAGGGGGCAGTAGTATGTCCTCTGTGTTCCAGGAATAGTAAGAATGCCTGAATGGTTGCAGTTAAGTGAACAAAGATGAGAGTAGAAGGCTAGGGGTTAAAGAATGATCCAGAAGCCAAATCATTTAGGGCTACACATATCCCTGTAATTATTTTGGCTCTTATTCAGTGTCAGAAGAGAACCCTTTAAAGTGTTACAAAGAAGTGGTATTATCTTGGTTCTTTTTGAAAGAACAACTCTGGCTGCTGTTCACAGAGTTGACTATGGGAGGAGGAGGCTGGAAAGAGTGGAAGCAGGGAGCCCAATTCAGAGACTAGTACAATAATCTGGAGGAGAGAGATTAGGGCTATATCAGGATAGTAGCAATTGTTACAGAAATGTTGGATTCTTGATATGTTTGAAATGTAGACAGGGCAGCATATGCTGGTGAACTGAATGTGGGATATGAGAGAGAGAAATCAAAGATGACTGCAAAATATTTTTCCCAAGCAACTGAAATAATGAGTGGCAATTTATTGAGACGGGAAAAACAAAGAAAGATAGGGCTTTGCTTCGGAGACAGGAAATTCAATTTTAGGCATGTTGTGATTCAAATGCTTAATAGATATCCAAGAAGATACTATTGAGTAGGTAGTTGGAAATACAAATCTGGAGTTCAGAGGAACGGTCCAGGAATACACACACACACACACACACATTTGGGACTAGTTGATGGGTAGATGGTATTTATAGACAGAAGACCACACAAGTAAGTGCAGACAAAGAAGAGGCCAGGAAGATGTGAAGGGCCAGCAAAGGAGAAGAGGTAGGTAATGAAGTAAAAAGGGAACCAAAAGAAAAGAGTCTGAAAGGCAAGTGTTACAGTGGGAGTGATCAACCCCATCAGCTGTTGTTAATTGATTATTTATGAGCAGGAATGACATCTGGTCATCAGCTTTGGCAATGGAGGCCATTGGTAACCTTGAGAAGAGCTATTTCAGAGGAAAGGTGGCGAGAAGATAGTATAGCTTTCAAGTGGGAATGGTATTAGAAGAATTGGAGACAACAGAAAACTGCTTTGAAAGTTAAGAGGTAAAGGGAGCAGTTAACTGAAATGACAACTGCAAGAAAAGTGAAGGCAAAGAGGATATTCTCTTCAGGAGATTAAAGCTGTTGCAGCCAGGTGTGTAGGCTGATGGGAATGATTGGTGGCTGAGATGGACTGAGGCATATGGTGCCCTCCCCTGGCCTTCCTGAAGCTGTGGACAGAGCCTGGACCTCCTACTCTGGGACTTCTGTTGGGGTATTGAAATCTCTTCCAATAAAATATTGCTTACCCAAGATCATTTGCTAATAGAAATGATTTGGGTTTCTCCCTTTAGCTATGACAGATGCCTTCCTGTGCCCCTTGTTTTTATATGAATTTCAATAACTGCAAAAGTTTGGACAGCTCCCCTTGCTGCTCACATTCTGAGTCTCACTGAAGCACTTCCCAAAGGATAGACTCTCATCTTCTGTCCTGTCTTCTGGCAAATGTTAGGACATCTTAGCTGAGTGTCCCGACAGTCTCTTCTCCAGGACATTGTCTGCTCAGGGTAGACAGGTGCCATTCAGTTGGTGTCATTAACCTGGATGACTTACAGGGAAGGGCCTCATGGGCATCCTTCAACTTCTTTCTCTTTTACCTTTCCAAGAACTACTACCACTGTGGGCAGATTAACTCTTCTTAGTGGTCACCAACACTAGCAAGCACGTTTGATTCTCAGTTTGGACTGAATAAGGATCCACAGACCTTCCTATAACTACAAACACAAGATAGAACATTCAGAGCCTTTTTGAGGTCAATCATGGTGTTAAAGAGCCCATAGACATGGATATTAAAGTCCCTCTTCCCTAGGCTGCAAATTCATTCTCAAGATTCTTAATCTTAATCTCAGATTCCATATTAAAGCTATGTATTTTAAAAAGCCTGGAGAGAGTATCTGGTTCATAGCAAACTCTTTCCCACCACCAGAAAACGAATTAAACATCAGTGTTATCTGGCTGGGATATGCATTATCCTTTTAATGCCAGGATTATAATGCAAGTGAGAGTACATTGTCATTATAATGCAAGGATAAGACTTATACAATGAGTGCACATTTTAACATGTAGATTTATATAATTAGCACTTGTTTAACAACACATCCAAGCATAACTGTGAGTGAAAAGACTAGAAATAACTCCTACAGTAAAAAGACAGTTTCTGTCAAAGATATGCTTGGTGCCAGTTACTACCTGATAGGTGGTTAATTCATTTGTCTTTTTTATATTTATTTCTTTATTATTTATTATAGTTATTTCTTCTCCTGTCCCCAGAGAGGTCCTGGAAGAACAAACTTATGTCTTTTCAAAAGGCATTTGTTTCAGAATAAGAACTTATAAAACATCTAATTTGTGTGGTCTCTATTATAAGAAAAAGTCAAAGTAAATCCGAGTAAACATAACAGATGTTCCCTTACTGCTTGTCAGGTGACAATACTCATAACAATAATCTGTTTTAGGTGAAGGGAACAAAGATGTAAAATATATGACTCTTGCTTTCCAGAATGTCACTTTAACTGTCCAGGATCATTATAATTCAAATACACCCTATACCAACTTTTCTGCAAGACCCTCTAGTCTTATTCCTTCTCATTACATTCCTAGTTATCTTTCTTCATCCACTTCCTCCTGTCTTAAAGTCTTTCCTTTTCTGTTCTCTTCCTCTCCTTCTTTTGAGACCTGACCCAGGTCCCATATTCTCCATAAGACCCTTCCTGACTTCTGCACTGATACTGAATCTTTCTTCTGAACACCACTAACATGTATTTTGGGTTCCACCCATGTGGCTCTTGGCCAGTGCTGCCTCAGATTGTTAGGGATATCATCAATTTCACTGACAAAATGATAAGCTCCACTGAGACAGGAATCATTTGTAAATTATCTGATTTCTCCAAAGTTAGTCGACAAAAGGATTTCAGTAAAACATAATGATGGGAAATCTTCTCAAAAGAGGTGAGAATAGACCTAGTAAATGAAAGAGGGATATTGTTTTGAAAAAAACAAAGGGGCAAAACAAGAAAAATTAATTTGCTGAAAGCAATAGGGGTTTGGACAAAGGCACAGAAATGAGAAGAAAGTGGAATATGTGCAGAAAAGCATATGCAAGGTGATCAGAAGAGAAAAATGGTTTCATGCTAGGGAGCAATGGTAGAAATTTTTGTGTTAGATAGGATGAGGTCAGGTTATAAGTCTCTTAAAATCCAGAAAGATGGAATCACACTTAATGTCTTAAGATTGAGATGACACAGGAGTATCGTCTCAGGTTCTAGTTCAAATGGATGGTAGTTGTACCTGTAGTCTTGGCTGAGCAGCATTTTGACACTATATCTTTGTTCACCTGAAAAGGTCATGAGTAATTTGTGATAATAATTAGTGGTAACTGTCACAGGTGCGGTGTTGAGGGAGTTGAAGCAAGCATGTTACACATTTGCCAGCTCTATTATAGTGCGTTCTGAACTCACTGTAGTGAGAAGAGTGACAGATGCAGTGTTTATCCTGGCCGTGGGGAGAGGGATCATGTTGGGAAGTTATGATGAACTCAGGCTTGAGGTGACGAGAGTTTACAGTAACGGTCAACAGTGGAATGGGGAGGAAGGGTCAACAACATCTGGAAATTAACAGGTAAGTGGGTGAAAAAGAGCAAAGCATCCCAACAAGCTTTAAGGTTTTGAGCATGAGTATCAGCAGAGTGTAAAGTTTTTCTTTTAAATAAGAATATGTTAATAATTTGCCGACTGAGACCAATGCTGCTGCCTGCCTCTGCTATGTGTCCTAGTCATGCAGGAGTTAAATCTACAGAAAGCTGTAGAATGCTATTATTTCAGAGCCCTGCAAAAATGTAATTTGATTAGTCTATTGGACGATATTCCAAAGAACCAAATGTCTTCCATGAATCAGTCAGAAATGCTTAGGAAAACCAAAATAAAAAATGCTTTCTAAGCCAATAAAGGTGCTAATTAGTGCCTTCTGCATATCTAACTACATCTTCTCCAGTAATACATTTTGCAGGGTTAAGTGCGGTGTCTGCTGCTTCAGATGGCAGAAGTCCACCTAACAGTGGGGAGGGTGGCTGGAGACTCGAGTTTCTAAAAGGGAGTTAAAACTGACATTTTAACCCATGGAAGGAGTTGTATTGAATAGACTGGGAAAATTTTTTTTCTCACTTTAATTTTTCCCCAAAGCAACCCTTGGGAAACTTGGGGATAGTAGGACTTTTTTTTTCTTTCTCCCTCCCCAAACACTCTTAGAGAGTAAAATCTGGTTTTAAAAAACCTAACAAGGGTGTCCTGGGGGGAAAAAACAGAGAAAATATCAAAACCAAGTCACTAGAGAAGCCAGTATAGAATTGAGGAAGACCCAGCGAGCGGTCTTTTGTAGGGGATACAGGTACACATGTGAACTACCTGTGGCAGTCTTAAGCCTAGTGCCTGCAGAAAGCTGGGGAAATCTAGGTAACAGGAGTAGTTTGTCTGTCCTGTGATGGCATTCCCTAGGCGTGAGCTTTCTGCTCTGATCAGAGGTAGCAGACTCAAATACTTCCAGGAGCCAGACAGGTAACTGCTAATGATAGAAGCAAGTGGAATAGCAACTGCAGAAAATCGGAGAGTACGTTGTTGCCTTCAACAGATTGCTGCCCTGAAGACACCTGGGCTGAGGCTGCTGCCTCTTCTAAGTTTTAAGGAAAGTCTAGCAATCCCAATCCCTGTGAGAACTGGCACATGATGAGCCACCAGCTTGGACCTCTCCATTCAAGTTCATTATTCAGAACAGGCAAAGGGAAGCAGGATGACCTGGTCCCAACAAACCCATCCTCAGGCCCCAGGAAATGTACCTTATAATTTTAACAAAATGGGGAAACACAAAACAACCCCCCAACAGGCAATGAATAATAGTTTCATATTGCCCTGTGCAAGGCTTTCAGCTGCCTGGGTCTAAATGTTGGAAAAGCCTATCACTGCTTCTGCAATGATCAGGAAATAAACATACAGTAACCCTGTGAAACTACCCCTCGATCTCCCAGGACCTTGGGAGCCCAGAAAGTAAAATGGAAATCAAAAAATAAAACTAATTAATCTTTAATAATTTTATAACAATTTTTAAAATGAGGTTCATCTTGTGAGTTTTAAAAATCGTATTCAGTTTTCCTTGCCTTGGTTTTCTCCAAAATCTAAGCTTAGCAGCAGAAAAGGCTGTATGTCTGAATGTACTGTCATTAGACAGATATTTGTATCATTTGAAACAAGATCAAGAAGAAACAGTAAAGGCCGGGTGTGGTGGGCCACCCCTGTAATCCCAGCACTTTGGGAAGCCGAGGCGGGCAGATTGCTTGAGATCAGGAGTTCAAGACCAGCCTGGTCAACATGGTGAAAACCACCTCTACTAAAAATACAAAAAAATTAGACAGGTATGGTGATACATGCCTGTAATCCTACCTACTAGGGAGGTTGAGGCAGGAGAATCACTTAAACCCAGGAGGTGGAGTTTGCAGTGAGCTGAGATCACACCACTGCAGTCCAGCCTGGGTGACAAAGTGAGACTCTGTCTCAAATGAAAAAAGAGTAAAGGAGTCTGGTAGCTGTTTTGTACTTCTATGAGAGTGAGATTCCAGTGAGGGGAGTCAAACATACCACCTGACACCCTCTAATTATTGGTGACTGTTGGGCCTCACAGGATACTAGCTGTACTTTGGAAGGCAAGAAAGCCCTTTCCTTAGCTGGTTCTAGAACTGTGTAAGGCTTTCATATGTGTCATCAGATCAGAAAACACCCCACTGTGACCCAAATGGGTCCACTTTGCACGTTCCCTAGCAAACATGTTACTGTTAGTGACTTTTTCTCTTGGAGCTTGCACTTGGTTCCCTGGCAACCAGATTGCTCCTGATCAGGCAACAAGACAGAGGGCGTGGTCCATGGAGTGTGTCCACTAGATCTGTGTGGGCACTAGAATCCCTTCAAGAAGTCTTGGGTGAAGGGCTCTAAATTCTGAATGACTAGGTTTTCTGGATGACTCAATTTTCTTCAGGGGTAGGGTTTTTGAAAACTCAGCAAGGCTGAGCTGACTCTTCTCATCGATATCTGACAACAGATCATTTCCTCTCTGACAGTTTGTGCAATGCATTGTGGCTACAAGGCCAGATCCCTAGCCTGATGTACACATTTATTCACACATTCTAGGAAACCCAGAGCAATAGCAGGCAGACAGGAAAGACCAAAGCAGTGGCAAGAATGTCAGCGCTGGCAGAATATGCAGCCAAATGTCTTAGAACTATGGAATGTTTTATGTGAAAATAGGTGTTCAAAAGCTCTCCAGAATTATCTAGATGAGCTAAACCAGGCACGAATGGAGGCTTACTTTGTGAGTTACATGCAAAGTAGTAGATAGAAGTGTTGCTGGTAGGAAGAGGGCAGGAATAAATTTTTTAAAAATTGCTTGCAACAATAAATATTTATTTTATCTTCCATTTAGACAACTTATTATTTAATTCATTGTGGCATCAAGTCATTACAATATGATTGCCTAAAAATTACACTGTGCTTACATCTATGACATGATTAATAAGGTGGCAAATAGGATTTCTCTCATCTGACAACTTCAATCAATTGGCAGTGGTTTTCTGAGTTTCAGAAGCTCTGAGATGGAGTTGGGTGCGGTGAGTGAGAATGCTGCAATAGATTAGGCATACCTGCCTTGCTGAAAATTGGGTATCAACTCAAACTCTGGCTCCTGGAGGTGCCTCAATGGGTGAGAGAAGAGCTAAGTAGGAGAGCACTACATTCAGAACAGCTTTTTTTAAGTCGATTTAAATTATTAGAATTTTGAAAAAGATTTTATATGATTGTGGAATTCCTATGATAAAACCTGGTATTTTAGAACTACGAAGGTGATGGGGAAAAAAGACTAGTGTTCTAAGTTCATTTCTGACTTGATGCATCAAATATTCTATTGTAATTTACATAAATGTTTGTCAGAAAATGTCACAGAAAATTTTTGGAACATCACACTTATTTCCTAATAATAGTCATTCACTCTGATATTCCATCCTTGAGAGTGGCTCCCTAGAACATTTTATTATGAGCATTTATATATTCTTTTCATGTTTTCAACTTCTCAAGTTTATATATGTACCCCAGCTTACCCTGTTTTTTTTTTCAAAAATCCACTCATGAAATTTATTCTGAACAAAGAATAGTAAATAACTCAATCTTATGTGATAATTACAATCAGTTTGTCATGATTTTCCTGAAGAATTGATAAGAAAGTGACAAAATTGTTAATGATGTCTGCCATGGGAGTAGCATGGGGAATGATAGCACAGAAGCCTTACATATTCCCACACACTATTTAAACCTTTAAAATCCATTCTATTTCTCACCTTGCCTGACTCTTATGATGAGAGTTACAATTGTTTTGTAGAGCAGAGGCATTACTGTATCTATTTTCTCATTACCTCTTTAAATTGTAGTCCTGTATTCTGAGCTTACTTAGGAATCCACTGTTGTCAAGTGTGGTGGCTCATGCCTGTAATCCCAGCACTTTTGGGAGATGCTGGGATTACAGTCATGAGATGGGTGGATCGGTTGAGGCCAGGAGTTCCAGACCAGCCTGGCTAACATAGTGAAACTCTATCTCTACTAAGATACAAAAAATTAGCCGATGTGGTGGCCCATGCCTGTACTTCCAGCTACTTTGAAGGCTGAGGAATGAGAATCACTTGAACCCGGGAGGCGGAGGTTGCAGTGAGCTGAAATTGTGCCACTGCACTCCAGGCTGGGTGACAGAGCAAGACTGTCTTAAAAAAAAATTTTTACTATTTACTTGCAAGTCAGTAACATACCTCCAGCCTTTATAATTCTAGACCAGTCTTCTTTTTCCATTTAACAGAGTCACTGAGCCTTTTGAAAATCTTCTGAAAACAGTGGGTATTCTTATCTCCACCCCCAAAATCCTGCATTCAGAAACAAATTCACAGGTACCCTGTGACCTGTTTATAGACCCTCTACTCAGACAAGAACCCCA
The DNA here is from genome assembly GCA_963573385.1 of Cacajao melanocephalus. NCBI lineage: Eukaryota > Metazoa > Chordata > Mammalia > Primates > Pitheciidae > Cacajao > Cacajao melanocephalus. The sequence goes on along the minus strand of CAUYLG010048003.1, from coordinate 17,485 downwards.
GCCCTTTATTCTCCTCAGTATTCTTTCATATGTTTAAATCATTCAGAATTGCTTTTCCGAAATGTCTCCTAACCTCTATTATCTTTCTTATGGTAAAAACCTTTACGTTCTCATAGAAGTACAGTGTGGCAACACTTCCCGGTTTCATACATGTCACATATTTGTGCCCAGGAGAGCAACAAGTAAGCTGAAATGAGAACACTGGTAAATTTCTGACGAATTTGCCCATATTCTAAGCACTTTCTTCTGCAGGTGTCAGGCACATGTTATATCATGATACTGGGTCTGAATCTTGCAGTGATCCCTGAATAAGCCTCTCTAATAACCAATATTTATTTCCTCTATTCTGTCTTCAGCACCACTATCGGACAAATGAACATTCAGCATCATCTTTCTCACATTTACTCGTTTGCTCAAAAACCTTTCATGGTTATTCATGTCCTAATACACACATATAGACTCCTCTTTCTGGCTTTCAAATAAGCTACGAGGCGCTCTGTTGGCAGTATGATGTTATACAGAAGCAACAACAGCAAGCTGTAATAAGTTGCAGCATCCTACTGGTCATGAGAAATTTATTTAATCTCTCTCAGCCTCAATTTTCCTCTGTGTTGAGTGGAGATCAATAATATCTGTTTCAGGGATTTGTTGTGAGAATTACAAGAGGTTGTATGTGTAATATACTTAGCATATTGCCTGGCACCAAGTTAGTGCTAAATAAATAGTAAATGTTATTGCTGAAATCAATAATAAAGGTAATAATAAATTCCTAGAGGCATTACTTTTGACTATATGACCATGGGCTTGTTACTAAACTTCCGTGAATCTCAGTTTCTCATCTGAAAAATGAGGATAGTTCTAATTAAAAAGCTGTTGGAAGGATTACGTGATACAAATGAAGGGAATATGCTTAATACATGCTGGGCCCTTCCTGTATTATTTTTTGCCTGTCCCCACACTTGCTTCATAACTTCCTGTACCATGAAAGAGCATCCCCAAATGCCCTATGAGTGAATCGGACCACCCCTAGCACTCTGCTTTGCGCTTGCTGTAGACATCATTTTTCTCTTTAAGGGCGATACCTCTTTTAGGGGCAATACCTCTTTTCCAGCCATCATATTCTCCCCATTCTTAAAACTCCAAGACAAGTACCACTTCCTCTACGAAACCTTTGCTGAATACTACATTTAGCACTGACTTCCCTTTCTACTGAGCCAGTATATTTCTCCACATGCTTGTCATACAATTTAGCCAGTAATTTCATTCTGTCTGTTCACTACAGAGTTGCCTTATATTTCATGCCTATATAACCTAAGATATGGAAATTCAATTCTACCTTGGATTCATTTGGGGATGAGAAAATCTTCCATAAGATACAAGGAGATAAAGTTGCCTTCTACTTTTTTTTGTTGTTGCAGTTTCTGTGTATGAACAAGGGATGGTTCAAATGACTGTGAAAGACTACATGAGGTAGGTAGCAGAATCAGTGTTACTTCATAACAATATTTTACAGCCACACCTTTGCTGAATAAAATAGAAGTAGGGAAGTTTTCTTAATAATGCCATGGATCTTGGAATCTCAGGAAAGGTCACCAGTTTAGTCTCAGTTCCTAGAACGTTTACAGCAGCTTTGAGAGAAATAGAGGTTCTTTAAATATCATAAAATTGTGAGTAAATTAAACCAACTAATGTTGATGTGGGGGGAAATTTATTAGAACATATGCATAAATGACATTCCACTATATTGCAACTGTTCATGAGGACCTGTTTATAAAACAGTTACATTCAATATTTTCATTTGGCTGATGTAATTGATTATCATTCTACTTACTGGACAACAACATATACAATTTCCAATGTTCGGTAGAAAACAGTAAGAGTCTCTTCATTGGAGGAAATACTAGGTCTCAAGTGTGGTGCATGCCCAGAACACCAGTATTAGCATCATGGGGGAACTTCATAGAAACGCAAATTCCCGATCCCCACCCTAGACCTACTGAAACAGAACATTTGGAGGTAGAGTCCAGAAATCTGTATTTGTGCATGTCCTCCAGATGACTTTTTCAGGCACACTCTCTTTTTAAAACCGCTGGAATAGACTATGAGCTCTTTCAGGTGAGGAACTCCACTTCCTGTGCTTTTGTCACCCTGGCATTTTCAGGAGAATTCCAGCTAGTTGTAAACCAAATATGCAATACTGCATGGCCCTGCTGCTACCAATGCACACCTAAAATGCTATTTGTCATAGATTTTTCTCCTACAGGATTGGTTGTTTTTGCTGCTTATAGAATCATAGCGCTATAAGAGACCATAGAAATCTCTCAGGCAACTCTGATTTTGTTGAAGAGGAAAATGAGAGCCACGTTCTGTGACCAATTCATGCTTCCATGGCTTTATTAAAACAGTGACTCCATGTGGGTTCTCCTGGGATCCAAGGGCAAGCTGCTTCTGGGTTGCTCTGCTGCATGTCGCAAAATAAGGTGTGACCCTCAAACAAAGAAGGAAAAATAAATTATGGCAGGCCTAATGGAAACTGAGCTGGGCAAGAAGTAAAAGAATCTCTTTTGTCATTCCTTGACGCTCAAGGAGCTCAACTGTCTGTTAACACCAGAGTTTTTGTTATCCAGAGAAACACGCTTTCTCAGTCTTATAGAACAGAAGGAATTAAAGGACAGGATGCAACTATTCTTACCAAATGTAGCTACAATAAAGTCAGCAACTCAAGTAGGATAACTTGTTCTCCTTGGGAACATTGATATCTGCATTGCATTTTTAATAAATTCTAAATTTATGCCAACTGGCTATTATATTTGATGAGGCTAGATGTGACCCATGGTATAGCTGTGCTATAGATATAAAACTGAACTATATTATGACAGGATTCCATTGTCTTTGGAAGCACTTTCAAACGATCTGCAATGCAGGCCTATTGGATAGTGATGTTCATTTTTTTTTCCCAGTAAAGGAGTTTGTTAGAGTTGCATATGGATGGCTACAGGAGCCCTGGAGATAGCACTTAGAGAATGTTAGCCATGAGATATGAATCCTTCACTAGTATGAGAATTAACATAGAGTTGCTTCAGTGACTGCTGGAGGTACTTCTTTCAGCATATAATTTTAACTTCTTCCCGCAAGTTGGCGCCTAGCAAAGCTGTGTTCCTGAAAGGTTCCCCAATGATATGCCATCTGTCAAAAGTGAGAAATTCTGCTACCTTCATAATGAGCACTATTGGGCACCTAACCCTTAAATTCTCACACCTTCTGTAATACAACGCTCTGGAAAACAGGAGCAGCTCCTCCACTGCAAGCTCTCTTCTGCAAAGGTGTGGCCATTATGGGATTATTAGAAACTAAGAGGAAATGCAAATGTTTGCTCTGGAAGGAAAAGATTTACAGTGACCTCCCAGGAGACTATCTAAATCAACACATCTCATTGTTGGTATTTTCCCAATTGTAGATCTTTGCATCAGTTTTCAGAAACTCCCACCCTATCCAGAGGGACCAGTTTCAACTCTTGCTATTCTACTGCAAGTGTACCACAAAGGTAAATAATTTCCAAGCACTTTTCATCCAGAGAAATCTTTCTGTGCAACAATGGGTTTCATGAAATTATAAATAGGTGCTTGTCAAATGAATGGATGAGAGAATGAATAAAAGACTTTCAAACCCCAGCTTGCAAGAACAATATAAAACAGTTAGTAAAATTGGAAACACTAAATATCTGTCAATGGAGAAATGGCCAAATAAATGATTGGCCAGTTCATTTTACAGAATTCCATACAGTGATAAAAAGAATAGGTAGAGCTATACATACTGGCTTAGAAAGATCTATATGCCACATTTTTTAAGACAAAAAAAAGCAAGGTGCAGGAAGGTACATAGAGTATGTTACTATAAATAAAACAAACAAGTGAAAACTATAAAATATGTATGTAACTGCATAGGAAAATGTCTGAAAGGATACACATAGATTTAACTGAAAGAGGGTCGAGATTGGTGGGGGTAATAGCTAAGGGGAGTGAGAGCATTATGTGTACGATTATAATATTTTTAACAAAGTGAGTATATCTTATGTATTTCTTCCACCATTAAATATCACTTAAAAAGTTAGTAATATTTTCATGATGATATGAAAATATGTTTAATGACAAATCAATACTTATATTCTTGGTCAAGAGACTGAGCCTTTGGAAAGCTGGAACTATGTTCATTTTTGTGCCATGGGTACCTGGCATAGAACCTAGAACATGACAGATATTCAATACATATATGTATAAATGGGTAGGATAAACATTTACACAATGAAGTCAATAGGATAACAGATTAGATCTTTCATGCACACTTTAGATTTCTCACCAGAATTTTTTTCTTCCATCAGCCTCTTTTATATTCAGGTGGCTGTGTCAGTGTAATCAAGTGATTGGCATTCCTGATTCCCCTGTTAATTCCATGATTAAGTTATCTAAATCGAGCCATCTCCACTTCACATTATAAGTTTCAGTAATCAATTGCACTGCATGGTGACCACAGTTAATAATTACTTATTGTGTTTTTCAAAAATGCTAAAAGAATATATTTCTAATGTTCTCACCACAAGTGAGGTAGTGGGTATTTTTATTGACTTGATTGAATATTTCTACAATGTATACATAGATCAAAACATCACAGTGTACTCCATAAATACATACAACTATTATTTGTCAATTAAAAATAAATAAATCAGTTTTTTTTTTTTAAAAAGACACAAAATAATTAAACAAAAAAATAAAATGTGAACATGATACTGGTGGTATCTGGTAAGTGGACATCCCCAGTGAGTTAGGTACCTGTTGTTGAATGTGTAAATGGCTAAGTAAATGAATTATAATTAATCCAATTTATGAAGTCATTAAAGTAAAATTAAACTATCTCAAATAGCCTCATTAGTATTGCATGTAAAGACAAGGCAAACAAAAACTTCAACAAAAGAGCAGAGCAAACCAGGTAAAATCTTCTCAAAAGATCTGATTCCCATGGAGTTCATGAAAGACTCCCATAGTGTCCTGGGTTAGCTTAGTATCCCAGGTGAAGTTCAGAGATGAATTGGCATACATAATATAACTATTTATATTTATAAATATAACAAATATAGAATTGTAATATGTATATGATTATAATAAAATTATAAATGATTTAGATATTTATACAAATCAAATTAAAAATATATATAATTTTAATAAAAATGATAAATGTAATTTCCAGCTAATTGATGTTTATCATTTAAAGTGCCAAAGTGGACCAGAGCAAGTTGACGACAGCATTTTTTTTTCTTAGCCAAGTACAAAAATAGTATAGAACACATTTTAATTCTACCTAAGGACTTACAATCATTATTTGTACACAGCAGTCTTTGTAGTTTGCATTTAATGATATCCTGATCTGTGTTGCTGAGGATGCCACAGACTGGTGCTCTTTTAAAATATCCTTCTTTGAGGCTACTGTTTAGATTTTTTTTTCTGTTTCATTTCTTACCTTCAGTGGTTTTTTCTGTTTCATTTCTTGCCTTCTTTGTGGTTATCAGTGCACTGCCTCTGGCTGGTGTCTGTCCCACAGTCTCCCTGCCCTATCTAATTTACCATGTGCCTGTTGTAGAACGGGAAGCCAGTTAAGTAAACTCATACCATTGGATGCAAAGTGCAGGCAGTGGTCCCTGAGTAGGGGTGCCAGTCAGTCCTTTAAGTAAGTCCATACGAACGCTAGTGAATGCACCATTTGTCTATTTAGGATCCTCTTTTCCCTCAATATCTGGGAGATTGGGTGGGTGAGGTGACCAGAAAAAAATTGCATTGGGTTAACGGTTTCTGGATAAAGATATTCATATTTTTAATATAGCATTCCTGAATGGCTGGAATTTTGGGAGAAAGATCCAGTGGAGATTCTCTTGGATCTGGGGTTTGGTGCTGATGAGCCAGACATCTGCATGCAAATCCCAGCCAGATTCCTTGGTTGTGGCTCAGCAGCCAAAGGTATCAACATCCGTGTTTTTCTTGAAGCTCAAAAGCAGCGAATGGACATTGAGAACCCCACCTTACATGGTAAGTAAGGTCCCTGTGGCATTGGCATCTCAGCATTTCAATGAATGGGCAGGGGGGCCACAGTGTGGGCGAGGAGATTGTGTGAAGTAGCATGCAAACCCTCTATTCCAATGACTTAACACACAAAAGATGCATTTCTTGGGCATCCTATATATCATTGGGAGTTGGTATGTTTGAGAGAAAGGAGTATCTATTTGCTCCATGTTGTCCTCACTCAGGAATCTGGCCTCTAATGTGGACCTCACTAGTTGCAACGACAGGGAAAGGTAGAAATGGAGAATGATACTCAGCTCTTAAATCCTCTGCTTGTAACTTACACACAGCATGTCTTGTTCACACTTCATTGGCCAAAATAAGTCACATAGCCACACCTAAGTCCAAGTGGGTGAGAATGTACCACCCTACCGATCGCCCAGAAGGAGGAAAGCTGGCAGTAGTGGTGAGCAGCACTAATATGTACCATAGCCACATACCCAGGAGGTGGAGTAACTAGAATCTGACAAGGATTAACATGAATCATTAGGTGAAACTCTAATTTCCTCATCTATGAGATTTAGAATACTATCGTTTACATCTTGAGCTATAAGTGATAGTTATTAATCTGCCATGCCTCCTGATGTAACTGTGTCTAAACTTTATAGTTAATCAGGTATGTTGCTATATTTCTTCAGCTGATGTAATCCTTTTCTCTAGGACATTACTAAGGATGTTCTTGGGGGTGCCTGTACTGTGCTCAAATAATTTGGGAGAAAGATGCTTTGCAGTTCAATAGGTTTATTTACTACAGGATTGATTTAATATGCTAAGGTGCACTTTCAGTCTCCTAGAAGGGACGCAGTGCAGCATTTCAAAACTATTTAAATACAAAAGGCCTCTTGGAGAAGCACTGCGGAAAATCTTCTCTATAGTAGAGTTTGAGGAATTCTGGCGGGGGAAAATGACAAAATTCTGATTCTCAAATTATTTTAAATAAACAAATTCACTAAAAGGAAAGTCATGTGAGACAAAGTGTTTTTCTCAAGCAATTATCTGGAACAGGGACTTCACTTGGAGTTCTCATTTTAGCTCCTGTTTCTCCTGTTTTCATGTGGGCAAAATGGGTCTCAAAACTTCAGCAATGATATTATTTTAAAAAGAATATGTAAAGCTGAAGGTGTTGCAATGTAGTATTTCTTTACTTTTTAGACACAGTTGATGTTGTTCTTTGTTATGTCCTCTTGCAAGCAGCACAAAAATGCAAATTCTTTGATCAATTCTTAATTTCAGGAGAATAATAACACTTACCACATTTGAGTAGTGTTTGAGCTTCTATGAAGTAAATATTTCACAAATAAATTGACATATGGATTATAGAGAAACTAGGAGTTGGCCCCTGATTCTGTGATCCCTGGTGCACTCGTATTTCTACAACATAACACTTGATTCAAGGAAGCGGAGAAGGTCAAATATAAAACAAACAATAATAAAGCTAGTTGGCTGTTCAACAGATAGAATGGAAAATTATATCTCATTCAAAGTCAATACAAAATGTTTAAACTTGGGAGATAAGAATCAATTAGTCCATTGTTTAATCTACCCAAAGGCAAAAATAAAAGAAAACTCTTATCCAACACTTCAGAATTGTGTTCTCTGAATTGACTTAACCAATTAAATTGATAGGTTTTATCTTAGTCTAAATATAAAAACCTGCTATAGATGGATATAAGGCAATTATAAAAGATGAATTATGATTCAATTGTACCCCCTGGATCACAAAAGAGATTTAGTTTCAACTACAGCTTAATTAAGGGGGTAAATGTAATGAGAATTATTCTGAAACATCCAGAACCCCCACAGTTCCTATAGGCTTGGAAAAGTATCACAGTCCTCTGTGAGAAATCTATCACATTTTTTTGGAGTAGAAAGATGATTAGTCAATATTTCTTTTTTTAGGTAAGTGAAAGAGGTAGGCACTGGCTCAAGAGAGTCAGGGACATTGCTGTGATGGTGCAAACACAACAGAGAACAGCATCCTAACCCATCTACACGGTCCTTGACCTTCGCTGAGTTATGCAACCCCACGTGCTATCACTGTGATTAAGAGAAGGCTGGGCAATACAAACAAAACATTACATTTATATTACAATGGTTTTATTATCTTGAGACACCAAAAATATTTTCCACCATTTTTTTTTTAAAACTGGCAATATGTTCTCAGATTAGCCCTTGCTGCATTAGGTCTCTCGCACATGCTAATTAAGTCAATACTGTACTTGCATATGGCCCAAATGATTGAGGCCAGATCATCCAGAAAGCCTTAATAAGTTGAGGAGCTGGTTTGTTTTGAAGAACAAATGGGTTTTTACATTAATGACTGTCTTCTCTAGAAAGACTGAAGAGAATATATTCCTTTCCTGAGTCTTGCTCATTTATAATCACCATTTTAACCACTGATACTTATATGGCATTGTCTTCACAGTTTTGCTTTAGTGCTCATGACAGATGTGAAAATACATGAGAGATGAAAAGACTGGCCATTTACTATGTGCCGGCATGGGTCTAGCACTGTATATCTATTAATTGTTTTATTCTGAGCTCAAACATCCAGTGAATGTTTGACCTGGAATTTGGATCCAGGCCTTCTCTGACTCTATGTGCCATGATCTTTCTACACTCTCAGGTGAGAATATGGATAGAGATAATAAAAGTGATGGCAGGGATCTACATCACATAGAGCTATGGAGAAATATTCAGGTAGCCTCATGCTGATAGCACTGGGTTCACTCTTTAATACATGTTAGATATAGATTCACCCATGCCTACAGTTTTTAATACTCAACACAAAAGAACTATAGGCATATATGAATCTGTATAGTTATGTGTATTCAACTAAATATAAAAGCTGTTCACTTTCCCCATAACACAGTAAAATCTCATTACATAGGGAGATCATCTCCATAATAGCAATGGCATATACTGAGAAAAACTTGAGTTTCAAGAGCCTAAAGTCCTTCCCATCTTGAAAATTTTATGTTAACTGACCCTTCAGTTTTTACTACATTAATGCAGTTTCAGCAAAAAGACCCAGTCCAAAACTTTTGTGTTTCTTATGTTGTGCAGGCCGTTTCCGACAGCTGGAAATCCTGGACCATGTAACCAATGCCTTCTCCTCTTTGCTGAATGATGTCAGCATCCTGCAAAACAGAGCTGAAGAGAAAACTAGAGGAGAAAGTGCACAAAGAACCTCAGCGAGTGTGACCAAAGAGCATCGCAGAAGAATGGGTAAACTCTTGAAGAGAGCTTCAAAGCAGCACATCCGGAGGGACTATAGCCCAGAGGCATCAGAGTCCTTCAAGATGAAAGATGAATTTTTTATCCCCTTCACAAAACCATGGGAGTGTGGAGCAGAGCTAGCAGCAACCTCAATCAACCACGAGAAAAATCGTTTGTCTCAGTCAGTAGAACATCGGTCTCTTCAAGCCTGTGATGATTTGCTATCTCGTCATCCTCCCCTGGGCAAGCAGTGGGCTTGCTCATCGATGTTGGCCAAGCAGGCTCCTCCTTCCTGTGAGTCTGAGGGGTCAGTCAAGGGAAGAACTCAGAAGGAGAACTTATTTCAGACTAACAGGCTCAAGAGCTTGTCTCATCTTGCGGGTAAAGGACCAGAGTCGTTTGAAATGGAAGAGGTCAGTGTTGCACCAATGTGCTCAACTTCCTAGGGGAAATAACCTACACCATGACACCCTTGTTTGCCAGCCCTGATTTCACCACTTCATCTTTTAATTCCTCAGCATTACATCTTAGTGTTCTGAGTCAGTTCAGTGATTTAAAGTCACTCTAGTTGCTTTTGTTGGAAATAAAAAGTTTCTAGTAGGAAACCAGCCTTTGCTTTCTCCAATGTCTTTCCTTTTCCTTGCTCACAGTTGAGTCCGTGGGTCACTTCTGACTCTGGTGTTGCTCGGTTGTTTTATGTACCTCAGTACGCTTTTTATCTACTCTCTAACTTTTCATCTTTTATCTTCTTCGAGAATCAGTTCAACTACTTCCCACTCAGTGAAACTTGCCTTGACCACTTCTCCTCTGTTCTCATGGCTTTAGCAGTGTGAGCTCTTTATGTTAGAGATTGTGAGTGTGTCAGTGCTATCTTCCTCAAAAGACTCTCAGCTCCTTTAGGACCAAAGATGTGTGTTGGAAATATTTCCCCCACAATGCCTAGCACAGCGCCTTAGACAAAGCAGGGGGACTTGGGTTTGATTTTGATTTTAGGGTGTTAGTATGCAGTTTATTTGTTTGCTTTGGGATGTATTGATTTTCACATAGCTTGACCTTCATTTCACACACATTTTTTGCTCCTCCATCTCTGCCTTCATTCATTGACACTAGTTTTACCTTCATTTAGATGACATTCTCACTTAAATACACATAAATGTCCACTCATTTCTCTATTCATAATGGCAACTAGGATTGGGAGTTAACTTGTTAACTCTGTTATTTGTAATACAATTACAAATAAGTAATTACAAAGGAAGAACAAGGCTTTTCTCTCCTTTCATCTAAATTATCCACAAGTAGGGCAGGATATTTACATGCAAATTCCAAAGTGGATTTACTTCTCCATTGAGCCCTCTATGTGCACAGAACTGCCTTGGAAAGGGAGCTACTGAGAAGTGGCAAGGATGGGCACTGAAACCATAAGGTGGTAGGCACAGAGTCAGCCCTACGGATATTACATTACCATACAGACATGTTTTCCAGTATTCCAGGAGCAAGGAAAGGCATTCTTAGCCAGCCCGGGGGCTGAAAGGATAACAAAATTTGTAGAAAGTAAGGCTTAACCATAATTTTGAAAGAATAGGATTGAGTCAGGTGAATATGACTATTGGCATATCTGCATCCCACAAACATATCAAAATTACTTCAAAATATGTAGATGTTCATGTTCCTAATATCTATGTATGTGTATGTATGTTCTGGTACATATATGCCTTGTATAAAAATTAAAGGACCTTAAAATGCTAAACTGAATTTAAATAGTAGCATTAAAATAAATAACAATCGTAAAAGGAGGAAAAAAACATACCTTTGGTCAAATGCCCTGACTTGAGGGTAAACTGAGAAGGCACTAAAAACAGAATTTTTAAAAAACTTAACCTTGTAAAGATTAATTACCAAACCAATTGTTAAATTACTATAAAGAATGTCAAGTCAATCTGCTATTAGCTAGGACCCTAACTAAAAGTTTCACCAAACTCCAACCCATTGTCAAGCTTCATCAGACTCTATTGTCCTTCAAGGTTCTTCTGCTTCAAACTAGGCTGATTTGGAGGAAAATAATATTCATAGTATGCTGTCTAAATGTCAGAGTACAGGGATAGACAAATACCAAATTTATCAAATTTTATATAAATAAGAAAAGAATGTTAGTTCTTGATTGGTATACTTTCAAGAATTTTTAAATTACAATTATTCAAGAAAAAACTACATATTTGTATGTATCTGGGGAGAGAGTAGAAACACACTCAGACACCAAAATAAAGAAAACAAATTCACATGTTTCTTTGGCACATAGTAGGTACTTAGTAAATATTTGTTAAATGAGTAAACATCCAAAGAATTTGACAGTATTAATTTAATCTAAGGATAGCTTTCATAGAAAAACAGAATATTCTGTCAAACTTCATAGTTGGCTTTGTTTGTGGTGTTATTATTTTCTAGGATTTGTGTGTGTGAGACTGTATATGTATGCATGGCAGAGATAGTCCTAAAAATGATAGAAAAGAAACACACTACTTGAATTTTATTTTAATAAAAAGTGCATATAAAATATTACATTCTCACTGGGGAAAAAAATATTTGTTTCACTCAATACCAGTGGATAAGTAAATGAAGCTTGAGTAGATTGCATCTTAAACAGAAGCCAATGCCAGATTTAATATTTATTTTTCAATGTTAAATTTTAAAATCCAATTATAAGAAATGAAAAATATGTGTGAAATTGGAAGATTTTCATGGCATTTCAAACAAGAGCCAATGTACTTAAATATCTAGCTACCAAAATTTCAAGTATGATTGGCCAAATTTTGTCTCCAGATCAACCAATGATGCTTTCCTTAAAGTCCTACTAAAACCTGAATTTGGCAATATTTGTCTCACTTCTCAAAAGTATAATTTCAACAAAATTGTGCATAGATTTCTAATGTAAAAATCAACATAGTTTATGTTTAATTTTACTCAGTAAAATTGAGTCAGCCCCACTCTTTTTAAATTCCCAAATGCATTAAGTGAATTTGATGCTTGTAAAATTTGTGCAGTTGTAAATTCAAGGTAGGATACTTCTTCATATCCATAATAACTAATTTTCAGCTTTCCCTCCTGTTTGCATGTAAGTATCCTGTTCTGTAGAAGTCACATGTGAGAACATTAACCATATTATTAAGCAATGTCAGTCAACATCTTGATTAAGTGGGGAATATTTCAAAAGTTATAACTGTTTATTTTATTTTTTATTAATTTATAAGTTTGGCTCAGGTAGAATAGCCCAGGAATACACCTGGCTTTCATTTTAAATTAATGGGGCTTTTTTCTTTTTTTTCAAAAGACAAACACATGCTTCACATTGCCATAAGTGGATTTTTCTCCATGATAATGGTCATTGCAAAAACATTTTATTACACTTAAAAATGCATATGATGTGCACTGATTTGTATTACCAACATCAGTGAAAATAACGCTAAGAAGTAGGTCTAATAGGTTACTACTGTAACCTAACTTATTTGAAAAAAAAAAGAGATGAAGGATTAAAAAGAGAGATTAAATATTTCTTCTTATTACAGTTGAGCTATATCCTCATGGTCCCTAGTCTATTCCTAGAGATCATTTATGGCTGTGTGTACCATGATATTTTAAATGTTTATGTCCTTTAATTCAGTTTTCGGTATTCAAATATCAAGTCCAAGTAAATAATATGACATGTATAAATAGAATTATGAACAAGGATATGCACCTCAGCATTATTTCTAATTGCAAAATTTAGAAAACCTTCCAACAGTGGGAGAATTGTTAAGTAAACCAATGTACTTGCTGAGAACAGCCTATTGTCCTGTCATTAAAGATGATGTTTTCAAAGAAATCTTATGATGTGGGATAAAAGTACCCCCTTCAGATTTTTAAGTGAAAAAAATTTGACTACATGACAATATCCAGAATAAATGTATAAAAAAGAAAACTTGCAAAGAAATACTTCAAAATGTTTTTGGAGTAACAGTAACTGTTTTCTTGTCTTCTTTTTATATATTATAGAGCTGGGGTCTCATTATGTTAGGGTCTCACTAGGTTTTAAATGCCTGGCTTCAAGTGATCCTCCCACCTTGGTCTTCCAAAGTGTTGAGATTATAGGCATGAACCATCAAGCCCAGCTCTGTTTTTTTACCTTCTTTTTCTAAGTATCACGTTTCTATAATAAGCTATATTGCTATTTTAAAAGTAATATGCATTATTTTGTTTAATAACTTTATAATACTGTAGTATTACTTTATTTTAAAATTTCAAAAATTAATTTTGCTCTAGCACTTTGAAAACTAAAATTTTAAAAAGTATGTCTAAGCACTATATAGCAACTAAATTTTCTGAACTACTTTCTGTTAATTTATCAAGCCTCAATTAACTTGCTTTCTCCAAATATACTTATATTTCTTTGGAAGCAAAAAAAAAATCTAGACTAGAAACATTATTATTTAAATTTATTTCAACTGTACATCTTCCGGAAGGAGCATTGATCCTCCCATCCAGATGTGATCTTCCCCTTTCCTGAACTTCTTTGATTCTTTGAATCTTTATCATGGATACCTTGTCCCCGCTACATCCGCCCATCAGACTGTAAGTTATTTGAGTTCAGAAACTCACATATTCCTCTTATCAGTTGCCAGTAGACACTCATTATATGTTGATTAAAATAATTGAATTTATTACAAAAAAATTTCTAACGAGATTGATGCATTTTGATATCTTAGGTCCAGAGCTTTGAAGAAGAGACTGGTAATCCTCTTGACGTGACTTCAGGAATTGTAGGTAAGAATTCATCAAGGTGTGTGATCTCATCGGTGGTCTTTCAGAATGTAAATAACTGGTACTTAACTTTCTTAATATATACAGAGCTAAAATTATCTTTAGAAGATACTCTACATTCATGCATCTTCTGAGATATTAAAAATTTGCTGGCAGGCCACGCGCTGTAGCTCACGTCTATAATCTCAGCATTTTGGGAAGCTGAGATGCGTGGATCACCTGAGGTCACACGTTCAAGACCAGCCTGGCCAACATGGTAAAACCTCATCTCTACTAAAAATACAAAAAAATTAGCTGGCACGGTGGTACGCACCTGTAATCCCAGCTATTTGGGAGGCTGAGAAAAAAGAATCGCTTGAGCCTGGGAGGCGGAGGTCACAGTGAGCTGAAATCATGCCACTGCACTCCAGCCTGGGCAACAAGAGCAAAACTCCATCTCAAAAAAACAAAACAAAACAACTACTCGCAATTCAAATATACATGTAAATTTTAAAAGATCACAGAAATGTTCAGTATCCCTGGAGTTAATTGTGTGTGTGGCTTGTCTGACACAAATTCTATATGATCTGACTACCATAGTGGAATGAACGTCATGAGACTGAGCCTTACTGTGGGGAGGGGTGTACTTTTTCACTCCTTCTACCAACTGCTTCATAGTGTACAAACGGTTTCATTTAACTGGGTCTCAATTTTTCCAACTGAAATAAAGAAATAAGTGCAGATAATTTTAAGTTCTCTGCTGGCCCTTACATTCTAAATTTTATATAATCTTAATGTTAAACTCTCCGTGGACAGAGAGGTTCCCTAGATGTAGCTTTGCAAGTCTTCTCTTGGACCGATGCTTTATCATCCTGAACAACAGAGAAGGAAACCCTTTTCTATTCCTGGTTTTTATTCCCTCATTCAGTTGTTATCATGATTCAGTAATTCCATGGTCTTATAAGGGAGTTAGAATTCGGTAGAATTAGTCTACCAAAATACAGCAGACGAAGCTTGTGCGTTTCCTGGAAGAAAATATGCAAATTTTTAATTTAATTTAGTGCTGTGTCAAACACATCTTTTTCATTTCAAAGTGTATGTATGGGCCTCATTTTGCTAAATGCTGTTTAGAAATTATGCATTAGTAATTATAGGGTCCTGCTGATTACATAAATTGTTATCCTGCTCTTCGAAGTAATTACCACATAACCTGCATTGAGGCTTATAAGATGAAAATAAGCATCTGTTTTCCATCTAATTGAATTCTTCTTAATGAAGCTGGAGGTCCCCTTGCCAATAGGAGCTGCCTTTCTTGACATTCTTTTAAGAGGTCAATTAATACCATGTAAGTTGCCCCAGTCATTCCAAAAAATTATTTGGGAAGTTAGACAAAAATTACTAATCTACATTTAATCTCAAATTGAGAGGGCAAAGTAAGGTAGGTAAAGGTGAGCCTAACGGATAAAATCTGAATTATAGTACAGCAAATGTGATTTTGTTACTTTCAAAAATAGTGTTGTTAACCTAAACAAACACAAGACTGAGAATAAATACGTAAAACTAGTTCAATTAATGGGAAAAGTAAATTATCATACATATATGATAATTATATGTGTGTATGTGTAATCACTTTGAGATATGTATACATGCATTTTTTTCCTCAAAGTACAAAACAATTACTTCATTTTAAAGATGAAAGCACATAGACTATTTTTTTTTATTGTACTTTAGGTTCTGGGTTACATATGCAGATCAGTCAGGATTGTTGCATAGGTACACACATGGCAATGTGGTCTGCTGCCTCCGTCCCCCCGTCACCTACATCTGGCATTTCTCCCCATGTTATCCCTCCCCAACCTCCCCACCCCCCCGCTGTCCCTCCCTTGGCTCCCTCCTACAGACCCCAGTGTGTGATGCTCCCCTCCCTGTGTCCATGTGTTCTCATTGTTCAACATCCATCTATGAATGACAACCAAAATATTATGGCAGTAGTGATGTTGTGCTAGTTCTGGTGCCACTCACTCAGCTGCCATCTGGCCCTTGAGATATCTACTCTTGGAACATTCCCTCTGGGAACCCAGCCTCTGTGTTGTGCAAAGCCCAAGTGATATGAGGATGCCATGTGTAGACGCTCTGGTGGACAGTGCTGCATGAGCTCCATGTGAATAAGCCATCTTTGATGTCCAGCCCAATCAAACTTTCAGATGACTCTAGCCCAGGTGCCATCTGATGCAACTGCATGAGAGAATCCAAAAGAAAACCACACTGAACTAGCTAGCCCACAGAATCAGGAGAGATAGTGAATTATTGTTTTACACACACAGATGAAGGTCCGTGATGAACTCTTCAAATACCTTTAAAATGTTGTTAAAAACCATATTAAGACTGCATTGCCTCTGCTCATGTGCAATACTCCACGTACTAGCAGAAAAATTATGTTTAAGAATTTCCTAATTGAATTTGAACAAATTGATTTCATATAGAAAACTGGGAGCCAAGGCCACAAATGTACTCTCCTCCCTGAGCACCCCCAAAATAAAATATCACTTAAATGACTAGGGAATATAAGGAAAAAAAGGAAATATATAATAGTGCTATTTAAAAGGAAGAAGAGGAGAAGAGGTCTATCATTCACATTCTATAAGACTTGAGGACTTTGTGTGTTATATATTGTGGGTGAAGTTGCAGACAATTCTAGGTAAAAAGCCTACCTAGGGATTAAAAAGATGAATCTATTGCAGAACTATACTAACATGATAAGGTAATAATTTCCAAGAGAATCTCACTTAGCTATCAAATTGAACAAGATATGCCTCTCTGTCACCTTACAAAATCATCAAACCAAGCAAAATTATAAGATTTAGCAGTTCAAAAATCAGAAGTTACTCAGAATAAATGTCCACTAAAAAAAGAATGACTACAAAGAAGCATGGTAAATCCTTAGGAATGAATATTCTCAGTGAGTCGTGTGAGGACATTGTGTCTACGTAAGAGAATAATCTTCAATGAGTAGATTCCTTTCAGATAAAATATACAATGCTTGATTCTATTTCTGATGTTAAGTAAATCCTAATGTGTCAATCATCCCACAGAGAATAATCATAAACTCTGGACAAAATATTTTTAAAACTCTTACATAAAAGGTACTGGAGAGTGACCAAAAGGGAGCAGAGAATGGAGGAGGTTTCAACACATAGAAGGAAGGAATGGCACTGAGTGAGTGTCCTGTTTTTTAAAAGTCTTTTAGCTTAAGGATAGGTTCCAGTTGACACCATCCTAAAACTCTAATAGAAAGTAGCAGTCTTGGCTGGATGTGGTGGCTCACACCTGTAATCTCAGCACTTTGGGAGGCCGAGGTGGGTGGATCACTTGAGGTCAGGATTTCGAGA